>QVOA01021290.1:0-105675 GCA_014825685.1 Pseudomyrmex cubaensis
GAGAGAGAGAGAGCGAGAGAGAGAGAGAGAGAGAGAGAGAGAGAGAGAGAGAGAGAGAAAGAGAAGCTCCGGCTGGAAGATAGCAGGATCTCGGTCGCTAGACTCAACATCTGTCGGCAGGTGGCCCGTTTCGAACATGCTCCGTGGCTTAAGCCCTTTGTGCATCCGCATGCATCGCTCTAAGCCAGGCCGACGCACACGCAACGCACGTGACCCCCCGAATGCAGTCGCTGTTGCGCTGCTGATTGCTGCAGCAACAATTTTTCTGCCGATGGTTCCTTAACCCTAAGATTGTTCGATAAAGAAACACGCATTAACACAAAATTTCATCTTTGTATTTCTCCCAGTTTTATCCGCTTTGTGCGCACTTGATGCGCGATAGAAAACGTCTTTGCGGGATGTGTTTTGAACACGCAAGAGATTTTATTTCTCGACCCGTCGTGAAAATTTCGCGTAAAAAAGTTACGCACATATTCGCGTCGTCGCGTAGTTAGCCCGTCATTAAAATCTTGCGGAATTACGGCTTCCTAACGGAACGTTACTTTCTTGTTTAATTGCAGTACCGTTAACTCTCTCTCTGCGTCACGTACCTCTTGGAAAGAAACCGAAGCGCGCGCACAGAGTCAAAGTCTAATCTTGGTGGTTAGGCGATACGCGTTAACTCGCGCGTTTGCGCTCCGGCCGTTTCGCCGCATGGCCTAGCATTAACCACTTTGCCTCGCTTATATTACTGGCTTCGGCGTTGATTATTACGTTATAAACGTGTTACAGCGAGGATACCGCGAAGGCTACGATCGGCACCGCCTCGATTGCAGCCAATTCGGGTCGATTAGAGCCTCCGAGTATCTCGAGACGTTCCACAGATAATTTTAGAAAATGTCGAGATTATTACGACTGTCGCTCTAGTTTAAATCGCATCGATTTATCTCTTATACATTATTATTATTTGTCACAGTGAAAATAATGCAAATCAGTAGTAGTTAAATGTGACTGAGATGAATTAAAATTCATATATATACACATAAAGTTTTAATAATACAAATTAATATTAGTTTTAGCTTGGCATTATATAAAAAATACTCTTTGCTTCATTTGCTTATTTTTTCTCATTTAATATATATTTAATTTATTTAGTGTGGTAATAGTTTGTACGATATAATTACGAAAAAAACGATTGAAAAAATTGTACTCGTTATGTACTTCTTTCATGTTAATAGCAAGTAGATTTTTCTTTTTTCCACTTGTGGTTAAAATAAAGCTATGGAAATTACTTTTTTATGGTGGCAAACCGTTCTGCATTCCGTTTCCGTATTAATCTATCACTTTGTCCGTAAGTTTGTACGTAACTTTTTTAATTTGGCAAAAAGCCATCTTTCGTCAGACGAGGAACCAAATAGGCCATCATCTATTGCAGAAGTCGGACGGCGAAAGGGCTGAATTATCACTCTGAAATAGCGAAAACTACCAGATATATACAAGTTATCACGAAGAATTTGCTGCTAATCGGCTACTAAAATATGTAAAAAAAAAGAAGTTAAATCTTTGTTAAATTCTGATAAAGATGCGATAATTCGATTTGAATTCAATGAATTTAAATTCGTGAATGATGCATATACTTAGTAACGATACACTTGCACGAGTGAAATTTGTGATTCTTTTAGCTTAACGTGCGATATGCTTGCGATCGATATCGAAAGGCCGATACTGATGCCTTTGTTAACCAAGTTATTAAACTTCCGCTTGGCTAGCCGGCGCCCTCGAGTTAACGGATAAACGCGCGTAAGATAAGTTTTACGCCCAATTTAGCGCTCGTTATTTACTTTGGCCGCGATTTAACCGAGAATTTTACTTTGATCCTCAGCAGTAAAAATGAAGGTACATAAGTTATTGTACTTTTATTGGTCTTTACCTATCTATCAGCAGCGGGACCAGAAGAGGGACGGTGTCAGCGGCGAGATAGAGTTGAACGACCATCGTTTGCACATAGGAAAAAAGGGAAAGAATAGAAGCAGGAAGTGTAGCAACTTTACTGTCGATTGCCTGATAGACCTCCACAAGCGAAAAAAGAGCGCGCTTTGTTTAATAATGTGTGTTACGGAATATTCATACAACAAGAGACAGAAATCCTTGATTTCCTTTTTTCCGCTTCTTTAACGATGAATATTCTATTTTGAAATCGCACACAACGGATTTGAGGCCTAATCACACACAATTTGCCATTTAATTTCGCAATGACACATTTATATTCTTTTTTTTTTTTCTTTTGTTTTATGTCAGCTTTTAAAATATTTACGACACTTGTGCTTGCCGATTTAATATTGCGACTTCCTTACGCTGTCTCTTTGGAACGCGCGTGGTTTTTCCAAACTCTTCACGTTTGTGCGTCTGTATTCAGCGCAACTGAAAATTGCGAGTAAATATCGGTTTTGATGCCGTCTTGCTAGGTATGTACAAAAGTACATATATTCATAACATGTACATATACTTGTACATAAACTCAGTACAAATACGCATAAGAGCCAATGATAATAAAGGAGAAAAAGAAGGGCAAAAGTAAAAAGAAAAAAAAGAATATGTAGTTACATACATCGGCCGCCTGCTGCTCGCCTGCAGTGGCGCGCACCGGGTTGCTTTCGGCAGGTGGCATTTTGTAACCTTTGTGCATCCGGACGTGTTGCATTTACCTGCGTACTCCGCGCGGCTCGACGTGCAACCTGTTCGGCCGGGATCGTGCTATGCACAGGTGCGAGAGTTGATTTTGAAAGACGTTGTACAACTTTGCCAATAAAAAATAAAACGATGCATTTTCGAAAAGCTGCGTTATGTCTCGAAGTTAAAGTCGTTTTACGAATTTATGAACAGAACCGTTTTTTCGCACAAAATATATGTATACAAATATATGTCTTTATTCTTTCTTAATAATTTGCAGATTTGAAAAATATTGCAGCATTCTTTCAAACACGATGAAAATATTGATACTGTAATCTTTTCAAGTTTTTATATTTACTTATTGTATTATATATTTGATGAAATATAGAAAAAAATAAAAGAGAGTTTGCGAAACATTACTTTGTAAATCTTGAAACTTCAGGAAAAGAACATGCAAGTTTTGTAACTAAAAAACTGTCTTACAATAAGTTGAGGTTAAAAAGGTGCCAAAAATATTGACGATGTTCCTGCTTGTCACAAATTCTGATATGTCCTTTTACTAAATTATTTGACAACTTTCTGAACATCTTAGTCGAGGATAAAATGCTAAAAGAAGTTTTTGACAGTCTTTCTGACCCATTTTTAAATTATTACTATTTTGTTATTTTTAAATGTCAAATTAAATTGAGCTGATATTTATTTATGAAAATATTTTGCGAAAACGTCGTGAATTATTGTTATCATAGCTCAGATTTTATTCAAGGTTTTCCAAAATGTTATGTCTTTTTAGAAACCTTTAATCATGTCCGATTTAAAATGCTTTTTAAGGTTATAAACAAAGAATTATATATAATTAAAATATAATTATAATATATATATAAAAGAATTATATTTATATTATACAATTATATTATAATTATATTTTAATTATATATGTACATATATATTAGCATGTCTCATTCCTGATTTCAGTTAATTGCTTATTTAATCCAAATAAAGTCATCAAAACTAAAAACAAAGACAAAGGATAAAAAGATAAAGCTATCTTATATTTTTTACATATAAAACATCTCAATTTTTCTTCTAGTATACTTATTTTAATAATTTACACATATTTTCTTTCAAATTATATAGAAACGTATATATAATTTAATATTAATGTAATTTTATTCTTGTAATGTTGAACAGAAATTATTCGTAATTGCATGTGTTTGAATTTGTTCTTGAAAAAATCTATTGGAAATTCACATCTGGATATCTTTTAGACATACATACTCAATGGACAATGCACAATGTTAAGTTTCTTCGTGCAATAGAGTTTCGGACTTTTCCACAGTTTCTGTCTCCAACTGAGCAGGTGCAAACGCTGATTCTGCAGCTGCGTCCATGCGCTCCAAAGAATTTTGTACATATACGTTTTTTCCTCGTCTCTCTTTTTCTTTATAATCTCAGCAAGCCAATCTGGAAAGGACTTTCTATATTTAAGACAATCCCCGTTTTACACTCTTCATTCCGTATCTTATCTTTCTTTGCGATTTAATTTCTTATCTTCTCAAAGACTTTGCCGATTAGAACAAAACAATCTGAAATTACGCAATGCAGTTTTATTCACTTTGACACCTTTTAATGCTCATGTGTAAGTTTGTTATAAAAATGAAATCTCCACTTTGAACCGAGTTGGATCGCTTTTGAGTCGCTCTAAACTTTGTTCCACAAATTGCGGAACTTTTAAACTAGCAATATTAAATATTGTTGGCTATTAACCTTTCCCTTTTCTCTCTTTTTCTTCTCGCTTTTTCCCATCTCTTGTGCGCGACGTCAGAAGAGATCGTTACATATAAGAGTCAATTTGCCTGCAACTTCAAACATTGTTAGCCTAATTATAAAAGTCAACTAAATTTTATTTTCGAAAAACTTTTTAAATATTTTCTCGCAGCTGATGCGGAACTATCATCAAATGTTAATACACGTTTTCAATTTTACACTTGAATTGTTTTATACATGATACAAATGATCAAATAGTAAAAATTTAAATAGTAAAAATAGTTTAGAGAAAATCGAATATAGTACACTTTATATCTACGATAATAATTCGAAGATTAAAGCACTCTCTGATAGATTGTTATATAAATGTTGTATACAAATTTGAACAAGATACTGTTAAAGAAATTTGACTAGGGTATCATCTCTTTGGTCATCAAACACGCGCGATGTTTCCGGATCTCTTAAAGGCATGTCGAATGCCGTCAGGGTTACACGTTTGATAATTCTTCTTATCAAACCATTCGTATATCTACCGACAAAGCTTATCGATATACGAAAAGAGTCGAAACGACCCTAAGAAAGCGCAGCCTGGTTTTAAATAAGACTTTGCCAGATATATCTACTCGAGCGATTCGTCGACAATACGTTCTCGTCGGCTCGAATTTTTCTAGAGTGAAAAATTGTTTGATTTGATTTAAGTGCATGGCTCCTAATGTAGATTTTACCGCTGCGATTATCAAACGTGCCTAAATTACGTCTTTCAAGTCGTTCTTTGAAATTTACGGGTTATATGGCGAGTCTTGAAATAAATAACCTACGACCTTCTCCCGTAATGGCATCTCTTTCCAAGAAAATCAGATAAAGTTCGATATATTACGCAAAAAACCGGAGAATTCTTCGATATAACAACTTATTATTATTTTTAGTTTGACTTTTGGCTTTTCTTGCACGTGTTATCATCGCATTTATATGTATATTGCATTATATTTATCCATTATCGGTTAGTTCTAAAAATAAAAGTCAAACTTTCTTTTTTCTTTTTGAAGCACTCGTGCGAAATTAAACGACCTTCTCTCGTACGTAAGTATAAAAGAATATTACTGAAGACGCGCGATTAAATAAGCATTTTATCCTTAGACATCTCTAATTCAAATTTGGGTATTATAATACACTTTAACAGAATAGAATTATTATGAAAAAACACAATTTTTTTTATAAATAGTGGTATTTATTGAAAAAGTTTTCTTTAAAGAACATATTTTAGAAAGAATAGTGCTTTACTTGATTCGATACTTTTCTTTACAAGACTTAACTAGTCATTTTGTTCAAGAGGCAAAGCGGTGACGCCTAAGCATCGCCTTGCTCGCACCGTTTTCGAAAAAGTCGAACGCGTTACGAGTTGCGTAATCTAAATATCCTTCTATCTATTTGATCGGTCCATTATCTTTATCCTGGCGAGCCGTACGATAAACAAAGCCTCGTGAAAAACGGCGTGATACGTTGAAGTACATATAATGCATTTGCTGCTGTTCTTGCTGCTATTGCTGTATATGTGCGAACATACACGTGATGTTAATAAGCCTGTTACGTATGCACTTTTTATTCTGCCGGAAAATTGTGAACAGTGTACAAGGAGATACGCAAATGCAAGTATGTTGTTTCTGCATTACATCATATATGTATTTTTTAATAATTAACATTTCTGTATATTGCGCATGAGTCCACTCGTGTTTATGTACATACCTATTTCTATATGTTTATATCTATAACATTTGTGTTTGTGAAAAATATGTTTGTGTGCCAAGAGTGTAAATTTATCTCGAGTGAAGGAAGATTAGGCTGTTAATTATCTTAATTGATATAGAAGAGCAAATGTAGTTATTAAGTTATAACTTATGAGAGAGACGAGTATTATTTGTGACCTTCCATCTTATAGTGATACAAAGAATATTAAACTTAAACGCAATAATAGAAAAAAGAAGATTTTATCTGACTTTTACACCATATATTTTTCTCTACGCTTAACTTTGAAATTTTTTCCGGGCTTAATGAAAAATATTTTCTTATGTGCAGCGTAGTGGACAATTTGAACAAAGATTAAATTTGTAATACTACTGGTAAAGCACATCTCTGCCTGCATTTCTTTTTCTTGAAATATTATGTTTTCTGTGTTCAGACCTGACTTCATTGTTACATATCTTTAATGATAAAAATTAGAAAAGAGTAATAATTAATATTAAAGTAACGGCTCGAAGAAATTATCAAAATGAATAAAGAAACTACACTACAGAGCCTATGGTCCAGGTAGGAGTCGATCATTTATTGTTGATCATCTTATTGTATTATAAACAGTGCTGAAGATAATCAACAATAAATGATCAAAACGTCTTGATTACACTACGCTTTACGTTAATTTTGAATGTCCACTTCCTATCTGGACCAGGCTCTGTGGTTTCTTTATTCATTTAGAAAAGGGTATTAATAGTTTTAGAATTATAAAATTTTGTGAAATTGAAAAAAATATCCAAAAAATATGCAAAAACTTTTAGTTTTTAAATACATCAAAAACATATTTTTAAAAAGTATACAAGAAAAAACGACGCACAAGCCTGAAAAATTCTGTGTACATACTCCTCTAACAATAAGAAATATTTAAATATAGGAAGAAGTTTCTTAGCTCAAATTGCGTTCGACTAACGACGGCCTTGCCGTTTAATTATAATTCTAGCTATTCTCACGCGTAGAGTATCTTGCTTCAAAGTTTTGAAACGATCGTGGTTCTTTTCGCCGTGGTTCGGCGCAATCATAATGGAAATTAAATTATAGTGCGCCGTAGCGCAATATTTCGCGCCAATTCCTTGCTGATAAAGAGCGGAAGAGTAGAATAAAAGAAGGAAGAAGAAAGGAGAGGAGAAGAAGAGAAAATAGAGCTGAAGAGAAAAATTGGTAGAAAGAAGCGCAAGACAACCGACATTGTTACGAAACGCCAAGAAACAATTATTATCGCGCTATAACGCGACACGTCAATTAGGAGGCGCTAGTCGTTGCGATTGTGTCTAGTTTTTACGATCCTACCACAGTCTTACATAATCTCTCCGTGTTCAAAATCTCTCATAATTTTTTAAATCAAGCTGCACCATTTTCTTCGTCTGTTTTCGCTTCATGTTTTCATACACACATATTGTTTGTGTGCGATCTTTTTCTATATATATATATCTTACTTTTGATAAAAGTAAGTATTACTTCTTAAAATGATAATGTTATTATCAAATAAAATTATAATATTAATAAAATTATAATATTAATAAAATTATCGATGAACCTGAAACACTCGTTATTATTTAATTGCGACACAGAAAACAGACGTCATGAAATCATTAACGTTTTTTCACACAACAATCGCACTTTGAGAATTCCAACAAAAGTTCGGAAAGTTTCTCGTTGCCAACCGGATCACCCTTCTTTCTCTTGTGCGCAATTCCGTGACGTCGCGACAATTCCGTTGCCATAGATGGTGCAATCGGTGAGTTACTGCGCAATTTGCACGGTGTGTAAGCAGCGGTGTACGTAGTACATGCACGAAACATGTGCGTGCGTGCGTGCGTAAGTGAGTGAGTGAGTGAGTGAGTGAATGTGTAGGTCGGCAGACAGGAATTGATGTCACGGGCTGGCTAACCGATGATCTTGGCCCGGTTCCCAGTGCTGATACACACACACACACACACACACACACACACACACATATATATATATATATATATCGACAATCTCAAGCGTTTCGTACTGTACAAACAAGCGTTTTTCCGAACAAAAGTTCACGTTAATTATTGACGCAAAACCAATGCATATGATAATGAAGACGCGCGGTTGACGCAAGCACTACGTATATTCACGTGACGCTAGAAGAATGAATAAAAGCAAGCAGTTGCAAATACAATTAGCGACTAAATTGTTTTGCTTACGTCCGCCGCTCAAAATTTAGCTTCGTAATATAACGGGAAATTAATTAGCATATTTCTAAATTGTACCACGTGTAATATTTTCGTGAGGTAAGAAGCGGATATAAGTATGTTGGAAGAGTTAATCGTAGTCAAGTGCAGTGTCGGTAAAGTGTGTAAGTATTCTCGCGTGGTTTTATGATTTTCCAGATCTTGTAACGTATGAATTTCAAAACGAGGAATTCTGTGTACTCGCAGAACGCGTGAAAAAATTGCCGATGAGCAAATTTAATTGATTTCAGAGGCCAATTTAAAAAAAATGTTTTAACAGCTTACATTTGCAAAGCGAGCGTATACAGAATCGCAAGCGGAATTTTCACCTAATGTCGCTCGTGTGTCGCGTATCCTCCGATAAAACTGTAAGCAAACGCGTCGACAAAAGGTACGCGTCGACGCAGGTACGCGATCCTTAGTATACCACAAATACGCTTACCGCATCGTTAATTAATGCTAATGCGCCTAACGAGCATTGGTTAGTTTGTAATTCGACGACGGTTTTTAGCGCCGCGAAAACTGTTATCCGGAATTAACTGAGGATTCCTCTGTTCTTTCCTTGCCGCCGCATCCCATTTCTCTTCTGTTTCTCTCTTTTTCATTCTGCGGCGCGCCTGCGGTATTGCGTGAAGATACCTAACCGCGACAAGAGCTTCCTAATTGTCTGACATGAGTCGCAAAAAGGCGGATTTTATTCTTCTCGACTTTCGTTGTTACACAGATTCGCTGGGAGAGATAGAAGAGGAGAAGGGAGAACTGTAAATATAATGAAATCACTTCTGTTATATGCGCGCGGCAAATTACCGAGAAGGTACTTAGTAACCTAACCAATTTGAAATTAAGTAATTACAGGATTTTAAATTAAGTAACTACACGCAATCAACACTCGGTTATTACTTGAAGAATCGCGGTCTTAATATTGCGGCTACATTCCATCCAACATGCGGACGATATTGTACATATTATATTAGAAAAAGAGAGAATTGAAATCCGACATTGATAGCGTTATTCTTAATTATTGAGCTATTCACAAGTATCCCTGTTTCCAGTGGTGCTCCCCGTCATCTTCATTCGTCGAAATATATATTGACGCAAGAGTTCTATAAATTGTAATCGGCTTTAGATTAGTAACATTTTGATCGCTTCGTAACTAGAATCCGATTTTGCGACGAATGGACAACCGGCGCGTCGTTACCGGGCCGTTAATCCGAGCTGTATCAAATTTCATCATCTACTGATCTATTTTTCATCTGGTTTGTGTTTTACAAACAAAATCGAGAACTATATTTCTAAACTGAGATATCAAAACTCGATTGTTTGTTTAATTGCTGACATGTTTCTTGTGCTGACAAGCTTCTGTTGTTTAAAGCTTGTATTTTTAAGCACGCGATTACGATGCAAATACAGGCCGATGTTCAACGTCAACGAATTAATAAAGGAATCACAGTTATCGGTGACATGTGGCGATAAACGATCGCGCGTGTAGTATCACGTTCGATTCGTGATCGTGCCGAAAGCAAACAGCTCTTACTATTAGTCGCGTTGGTTCGAGCACATCAAAACGAATTTTGAATTTTTGTAGTCGGACATTGCGCGCGGCGTACTAACGACTCGCGTTTTGCGTACTTTCTATTTTTTCGCTTTTAGTTAATCGGATTGAATTAACATTCCGCGCCGCGCTACGACTCCATGGTCGCGTCAGCGGCGACGTTGCCGTCACACATTTATCTCATATCTGATTTAGATGTTATTGCGCGAACAATGAAACACGCGAAATATGTGTGCATATGTATGTAAACTTACGTCGGAGAGAGAGAGAAAAGAGAAATCACATTTGGACCGCACTATGATTCGTTCGATCGCGTATCGCAAACACGATCGACAGTAGTAATTTATTTTGATTCGTTTGCGTAAAGCGGTAATAGGATGACACACTCCTCTTCACGACGGCGACGATTATAATAGTTGCAGTTACAATTTAATCTACTCTATATATCGTCGTAATGTGCAATCGAAAGAAGCTCGACTCAATAAAGTTGTCACGGAAGAAGCAGAGCGAATTTACGCTCTGCCAGTTGCAAAAAACGCGAAAAAAATGAAAGGAAAAAAAACAGAAGAGAAATTGCACCGGCGATGCACGCGAACGCGCGCGCGTACATGCAGAGGCCCGCAATAATAATTTACCACCTCTAATTACGTCCACGGTACTTTCCCCCGAAGTGCACTAATAACCCCGACGCGACGGCCGGCAGCGCAGGGGCAGCTGCGCCGTTTTACAAATCTCGCATTTACATTTACGACTCGTAACTTACGAAGTAGCAGCTCGTAAAGGAGCAGAGCGTTAACGATAATTGCAGAGCCTGGGTTGTACTCGCGTCGGTTACGTGTATATCGTTTCTGATAAGTCCTTTAATTAATCCGCGCAAGTTTTTGTGTGCCGGCTTACCTTGCCTCGCGAGAGTTTTCTTTCCCATCTGTTCTATCGCTCTCGCGATACTACTGTAACACTCAGTGTTATCGAGCGGATGCAATTTCCGCTTAGAAGACGACGATCGAAGTTATGCGCGGCTCACGACACTATGGTTTATCGATAATTGCGCTCGTGTTTTCGCAATATTGTATTTTATCTCGAAGAAGGCGTTGGTCGTAAATGAATTGTTGTACAAGACAAGGACAGAGAGAGAGAGAGAGAGAGAGAGAGAGAGAGAGAGAGGGTAAGCTCGCAAATAACAGACGAGCGGACAGAAAAGGAAGAAAAACGACAAGCCGTTATATATAACCCTTCTCCAGAAAAATCATATCAGTTCTGCTCGCGTCTAGCCTTGAATCGATATCCTAATGATAAAAAAATACCATATGTATACACACTATTTTCGTAGACAGCTCGTGTCGCATGGCGTTGCGTCTAGACGAGATTGTAAAGAAGCTGCGGTCGCCGAGGACTTAATACGATTCCATTTCTGACGAGTGCATCGCTCGCGCGAAAAAGCCGACTTCCTCTCGGATTCCTCTCGTTCTCGCGCTTTGCAGCTTCTCATATGACACAGTCGTCTGGCTGTCAGACTCCATCTCCCAACTGCGTAGAAAATCATGCAGTCTCTCTTTTTCTTTCTGTTACTGCTCTCACGTTTTTTCTCGCTTTTTTATAACATCCGGTGTGACTTTCTACCCTAGTCTTTAATAGCGAGTATATCTTTTATTTCACGCTTAATTGTCGGTGAAAGAGAGCGCGGAGATAAACGTTTCGTATAAAAGTCGGGAAATACAGATAAATGCAACTTATTTTCATATAACTTTAACATTATTTATAACATTTTATGACCCAATAAAAATATTATATGTATCATAAGTATATAGTCATATGTAAACTGTAGATATAAAAGAGAAAATTTAACCTTTTAAACCCTATGCGCCACTATAATGACTTTCTACTAAGTGATCTTTCAAAACGAATCGCCACTATAGTGAATTCCCCGCTAAGCGACGTTTTATAAAAAAAAAATAGCCAGTATAATGGCTCTCTTCTTTATCTCGCATTAAAAGCCATATACAACATTGTTATAATACGGTCTTACATTTTGTACCAATATCGTTAATTCGCATGTCACGGCAGAGCTGTCCGTACAGCTTTACAGCTAGTTCAGCCGTAGCGAAAGGTTTAATATCGTAGATATTTTATTATATTTATTAGATCTCTTCAATTTTGAAATCTGCAAGTTTGCAAATCAAGTTTTTAAACTAAACATAACTGAGTTTATGTATTGAGATATACAGAAAACTTGTATTTTTCTCAACTTTTCTAAAAAGATCATTTCAGAGAAATTTAATCAATAATCTATGTGTAAGATTAAATATACAAAAACGCGCGAAAGACAAGTGGAGAAACTCGAGGAAGTGCGTGCTTACTATAATTCGATATCCTCAATGTCCAAGGGTGCTAGCCGGTGTCGGCGCTTAAATTTCTTAAGAGGATCTCCTGGAAGCGATGACTAGCCGACCGTAAAGATTGGCGCTCATACATAAATAACATCTTCGAGGCGCAGTTGCATCGGAACGCGTGCTGTACGTGTACACAGCGTCTGCAACGTGTATGCGTGAAAGAAATAGTAATGCGGTTTCAGAAGACGTACGATTTTCCGCCCTTCTCACGTGACCGCAGTCACGTATCCTCTACCTGAACTACCAGGAACCACCTGGAACCTACCGTCTTCTATTTCGTCGTTGTCGTCGCGAGTGCACGTGTCCTTGAGCACGTGCCCGCGTACGTGCGTCTTAATGGGATTTCAGGATATCACGCGGGTGATTGACTTGCTCTCTTACGAGCGACAGGTGTTCCCTTTCACCGACGAACAACGAGCGCCGTCAGGTGGTCCGCGCGGAAGATCTCAGCTTGCAAATTCAATCTCGCCAATCGCGCGGCCGTCTCGTAAAATTCGATGGCACGGAACGAACAAAACCGCAACTCTTCTCTCTCTCTCTCTCTCTCTCTCTCTCTCTCTCTCTCTCTCTCTCTCTTTTCCTCTCTTTTTCTCGGTTCTGAGATATTCATATCCTGAGATATATTACGCGGAGAGAAGATCGGCTTCTTTGAGTCGTGCCTCCCTTCCTCGTTCCGGGCCATCGAATCGCGCTTTCGAGACGTAATAACGTACACGTACAACGGCCGCTAACGGCCGCTACTTCTCCCGGCTAATGTGCACAATGTGTACCAATGGCGCACGACAGCTTAATGGAATTCCGTATTCCATAAAACCGTGAAATTGATACTAAAAGGCAGATATGTACATATTGTAAACGCTTTCAACTGGAAGACCAGTATCGCATTATGTATATTATGCGACGGATGCTGCGGGAATCACTTAAAACGCATCGCGGCCATGCGCGCATGTCTTTAATATTTTCATACGAGAATTTAGTAGGATTTCACGCGTCGTAAAACAATATATGCAATCAATGTCATTGGAAAGCGTGGATTCGATTTTAAAAATATTGAGCTTTTTCTACTTCAATTTCTTTCTTAGGAATTATTTTAAGTAAGTCATTAGTAGTTTAATCCACACATACACACACACACACACACACACACACACACACACACACACACACACACACACACACACACACACAAGATGTACTTAAAAAACCAGTGTTTCTAGTAAAAATTATTTTTTGGAAACGCTTATATCTTTGAAATTACTAGAAATTTTTTCAATTTGTTTTTTTTTTTATCAAAATTGTTCAAACTTTTGATTCATAAAAACAAAATTAAAAAATATTGTTCATTTTTCGCGATTAGATATTCGATTTTAAAGTCGCGTGGATCTTATAAATTCAATTTATCCAATTAGTAGGTTGTTTTTAGTTCGCTAAAGGTTAAGAAAGATTAAGAAATGTTTAATTTCTTACAACTTATAAACTAAACAACACATAAATAAGTAAATTATAAAATATAAATTTGATTTAAGATATGCTATTTCTCGAAATTCTTACTCAGTATCATTGAATGCTTTTAAGATAGCTGTTGCTCTTCACTTGAACTCTAATGTACCGTTGCGTATATCGCTTAATAGAATGTATGTACTATAAGACGACGAAGTCGATACTAATAGATAAATGCGTACATGCTGAGAAGTTGAAAATTTTTTCAGAAGCGCAGCGAGTACGCATATTCTCAAATGCCTTCACATCATGCAGCTTGGCAGAAATTTTTATTTTGTGAAATGCTAAGAACAATGTGACAATTGACAGACAGACACAAAAAAATATATTTTGTAATATATATTCTCGTTGTATTTTGCTTGTACATTTAATTGTAATAATACTTTTACCCTCCCACTCGTAAGTCGTGCTCGCTGCTTTTTAAATACTACGAAAGCGCCGAGTTGAACGTTCACGCAAAAATTTTTTCACGCAAAACTTATTTGACATAAATCGATGCAACGTTATGACAATACTATTTTTATTAGCTGCATGCTTTTGCCGCATAAAACAAAGCGGAATAACGCACGAGTCAAGACGCATTATTGAAACGGATGCCAAAGATTCCGTTGTACAATTCGCGAGCCAGAAGAAGCAACATCGATATTCTCGACGATAAGAGACAGAGAAAGAGGAAAAGCAAACTACGTTTGTGCGAGAGAGAGAAGAGGTTCCTGAAATTCCGACGTTGTTGGCTGTTTCTCGAATTCCTTTGTTTTTAGTCTATGCTTTGCAAGAGAGAAAACGAAGAAGAAACGATGTGCTGGAAGATCGAGAGAATTTCTCGACTTGTTGTTGGTGTGTATATGTTGTCGGTTGGTGGTCTGCTGTGAAGACGAGTGATCTTTGAGTAATGAGGCTTGCCGTGAGCCTTACGCCGATCGGGAGGGGATAAAACGGGATCCGCCGGAACACGACGTAGTAGAGTAGGACGCCACGTTGAAACCGTGGTGATCTTGTGAATGAATCTACTTGTCTTCTTTCTTTTTCGATCTACTCTGTTCCTTCCTTTCCTTTTACAGCAAGACAACGCGGCGCTATTGGTGATCACTCCGATTTCAAGCTGGAATTCTTTCGTTTCTCTTCAATTCTTCCTCTTAATCTAATCTTCCCCTTTTTTTCTCTTTTTTCTTATTTTCATCGGTTAGTTTTTTTTCGACTCAGCTTCTGTTTTTTTTTTTTTTTTGTCCTCATGCTCTTTTCAATATTGCGTTTGAACGATGATCGAAGATAGATTACTGAGATGAGAAGATAAGACAAACTGTTCGCGTAAGAAAACCGTGTGCGAATTTTCGACATGTTTACAACACATCGTGCTCGATACAGAAATATTGAATATCAATATTTACAACAAACGTGTTTGATCACAACAACCATCGACAAAGTTTTTCTTCTATCTATTCCATATTGTTACATATCAAATTTATCATATTTTATTGTCAAATTTTTTAATGTGCAAAACATGCAAATTTTAAATCCGAGAATTTCAGTTTTTGTTGAGAGAGAAAACTCACTCAATCAGAAATTTACACTACTCGCACCGCGGGAACTTTGTTTCTGCTTGCTATACAAGCACCATTCTCGCGCAAAGCATTATTGATTTCTCGATCATGCTATGATCTCTTTCTAACTAAACAGATAAAGTTGGATATAGAGAAAAGAGTGTTTACTTTAGATTTAAAAGATTATCGTGCACAGTGATCTTTTGAATGAATATATCTACCTGTGCCCTTCGCGACTTCTTGCGTTCCCAAACTTCTTTTTGCTCTCGCTATCCTCACAGGCGGCGGCTCTTTTGGTACTCCTATTTCAGACTAGAATCTTCCTCTGCCCGCTCCAGAACTTTATCTCCTGTCATTTTTTTCAGTAAGCATCTCAGTATTTTGTTGTGGAAATGATCAAAGGCAAGTTCGTGTAGGCAGGATCAATACAAACGTGTGAACGCAACCAGAGACAAATCGTAGAAAACACCTGTTGGTTAATGTACTTGTTTCTCTCTCTCTCTCTCTCTCTCTCTCTTTTACTCATTCTCTCACTCACTCATTACTTCTTTTAATTTTTTTATAGTAATATATATTTTAACAATTACCCAAAAACAGTAGCAAAAAAAACTGAAATTGAAGAAAATATTTTAAGATATCTTGTATGTACAATTTTTGAGCTAGTCTCTGAACCGTGTTTGCATTTTGAAATATTGTTTTGTTATTAAAGTTGACAATTGTTTTCTTTTTTTTCTTCTTTTTTTTGTTAGCTAAGTACTCTTTTTTGGAAAGATTACAAACATCATTATCTTATACACGATAAATTTTCCAGTGTGGATTTATTCAGTGTGGTTTTTCGCGATACGTATGAAAACGAGTTTCAGAACCGTTTACAAACTTCCCTTACAACGCGCTTCCTTTTTCTTTCTCGAACGACTCGAGGTACTCGACCTAATCTAAATTTTCTCAGTTGTTACCAACAGTGTCGTTTTCGAAATCGTGAATTATGAACTGAGCAGGTAAAAAGCCGTGTGTAAACGCAGGCAGATCTAACTAAATAGTAATCGACAACGATTTATCTTTGGTCTCGGTAACATCTATCTAACTTATCCTATTTGCTATTTCTATGTCAGCGTTTGATGTAAGAGCCACCTACCACTTGTTAAACTATTAAAAAACGGAGGAGCATTTATAACCGACAACAAAGAAAATTGGGAAGTCAATTCGAGGCGATATAGTTGTTGCGTAATCCCGAAGTCAAAAGTTTCTCTCAAAAAACATAACCTGAGCTGCTAAAAAGTGCGTTATTTGTGTTACGAGATACTTGAAAGCTTCAGTACGGTTCTTAATTCTAAACTTCTGTAACGATACTTCGAAGGCTCGAAGTAACCGAAGTGATCTTTTGAAGACGCAACATCTAGTTTTGTAATCGTAACGACTACATATCTGACACCGTGCTCGCGCCATTGAATTCGTCGTTTGGTTTTTAAAATGAATTTAATCACAGTCGCTCGCTTTGATTTCTCAATCGATATGTCTTTCTTTTATGCGCGCCACTTGAGAATGACTAGCAAAACTTTTGTCGTAAAAGTATTCTAACGATCTCTCTCGCGAGAGAGGTCCCGATGACTCGCCTATTAAACAAACTCTCGAGTCTTATTAAAATTTTCCAACCGACGTAGGGCGGCTTGCATCCTATCTGGCAGTGGCAACTCGTTGCTCGTTCTCTAAGAACTCTGGGGTTTAATTCCCGATAATTGCTACCACAGTCACGGCCTCTCCAAAGCTCGACTTCAAATTATGGCGACTCCATGCTTGCATCTTTACATTGCCATCATCGCCTTCTTCGATGTCTTTTTAAAAAAGTCTCTTCATACTATTCGTATCCACTTATTTACCTGTTTACTTACTCACAACGAATCGCAACATTTAAAACACACAAACTATATGTACGGGATATATACAAAGCTATCTGTATTTTGTTTTAGTTGAAGTTGGAAAATTTATGAGCGATTTATGCGTCTAGATTTCGGGAAATATTTTTTTTTTTTTTCAAGTCGATTTAGTGACGTTGAAGAAAAAGACAGCAATTGACGTCGAGCAAAAATGTGAAAAACGAAAAGGACGGGACAAGCTGTTACGAAGATCCAATAGACTCCTCGAAATCGTTTAACTGTCTTCTATGACACACACTTTAGGCACTCTGGCAATGTATAATATTTTCTCAGAGGAGAAAATTAACGTCCAATGCGTCTACTCGTTTCCCTAAGTAAATTGTCACGAGTGAAATGCGATGGCTTTTACATATATAAAGATTTGTTAATTAAAATAAATATAAAAATTAAGAGATATTTTTTATCGTTATTATTACGATAGTAAATGTTTCTATAAACATCGGAATTCTTATAGAAGCGTTGTACAATAAAGAACATGTTTTCTAAGCGGATAACATTAGTAAAAATTTAAAGCGAAAGTGTTTCTTCTTCCACCTTGCTCGACAACAGGATATAATCTTACGTTGGTCGTGCGTAACTGCATGGCTGAATCACGATTATTTTTATTGCAATCTGTCGACAAAATCAAATTGTAAACATTGTTTATCACGTAACGTTATTATTATTCTCGACATTATTAGTAGTTTATGTTGCTTGCTTTTTTGTTTGCTCTCTGATGATTCACGACAGGATGTATCGGGTTGTCAATGGTTAACGTGGTGTCGACGTTGTAAAAGAAAACGAAATAAAACAAAAAAGATGCAAGAGGCTTGTTCTAGCAAATACATAATTATATTATTTGTTATATCTGCTTAATTAATGTCTTTTATATTATATCCCGTTTTATATAGAAACTTCGTTTTTCTGTTGAATATTCTGATAATCGGGGTAGCTGACGCATTTTGTGGTTCGTATTATTAGAAACTCTTAGTTTGTGATTTCGGTGGTACGTTCTACGCATTTAGCGCCTAAATCTTAGTAAGGAAATTTCGTTAAAATCTAACGAAATATCGGGACGTGACGAAAGTGTGCCGCGTCAACTTGAAAATAAAACTTAAAATTATTTAGAATTAAAAGGAATGCGCGTCGCAACATATGTGAGACGAAAACACATTGTGCAATCTCAATATTAACGTTGCCGATAACGTAACCAGGAAACGCGAGAATATGTACGTGCGCGACGCGTTATTTCCTATTTTTGTATTTTTTATTTCACGATATCTATTCTATGCAAATCTGTGGTGATTTTTGCACAAACGCGTTTACGTGTGTGCGGCGAAAGTATATATATAATCATTGAAGTTTAAACGAAGAGAACGTACTGCGTCTTTCTGTGTTTTATTTTTAGAAACGCAAAGCAAAAACGACCACTCGCGTGAGTATGTTCTCTCTTTCTCTGTCTTTTGAAGAATTGATAAATATACCTTAGATAAGATATTCTCACCGGAGAAAAACAGTTTTCCTCGGCTCTTTCCTCCTAATTTCAATGCGTTGCGTTTCATCGCTTGCTGACGCCTTAGAAAAAAAAACTCCTTTGAGCATTATTCGCGACGGGATTACAAGACGCCACGTGTCTCGTAAAAATGTCGCCGGATATGTAATGCGCTCGTGATAAATATTCTCCAGAAAAGAACCGATGCAATGCTGCAGCAGCTTTCTCTTTATCAGTGCTTTTCCAGCGAAAAACACTCGACGGACGTATTATGACAGTGCATGAGTCTAAATTTTAATCCTTCTTGCATGCAACTTGGTAATTATAAATCTCACGTGGATATCGACCTTTTTCATTTAATATTTTAAACAGTTCGACATATATGCGTTGACACCCTTACGTAAAGAATGGGCACTTATCGTACGTCAGGCTACTTAAGCAAGACTCGTAGATAACGCTAAAAGCGTTGTCTCTCATGGAGTTTATTTACGAGTTTAATAAGAGAATACGCGTGTGCATACGCCAAGCGTTATTAATGTGTCGAAACCCGTGTGTTGACATGATCACAGCTAAACACAAGTTATTTATCTGTTTTTGCGGCGCGTTTAGCTATCCATTTAACAAGAATCGTGTGTTGTCGAGAAATTCTGTATGCGACGACTAATGGGAACGTCCTCGCATAAAAAGCAAAAATAAAGTAAAGATTACGCGAGATTTAAAAACGAATTCTCAAGTTTTTAAATGTATTAACAGAAAAGATCACAGAACCTACATGTACACATACGTTTGTGTATGTTCGCATGAGGCTACGATAATTTCGCGATCTTACACTGCGGGAAAGAGTCATCGCGTCGATCTTTGGATTCGCGACGTTCACTTCGAGGACTTCGATCGCGAAGGGACCTTGAAAGGCACGCGAGGAATCCAGCTCGTGTATGTTCACGGCTCACCTGTGAGGTAAGCGCGCAAGTTTCCTGCTCTCAGTGAAACAGAGCGGCGATAAACTCGCGTGCTGCGATTAGCTATTTCGAATTAACCAGTTAACGACCACGTCGTGTATTGCCGTTGCCGCTGTTAAAGTCTTGTGCGTGAGTCGCGCTCGAAATAGCTCGCGGATTCCTTCACGCTTGCGCTTGCGTGAACATTCTTGCGTAATTCCGACACCGTTCGAAACAAAATGAGAAAATCGAAATTATCGGTGCGTTAAGAAATACAGGAACAGGCGG
The DNA here is from genome assembly GCA_014825685.1 of Pseudomyrmex cubaensis. Classification (NCBI taxonomy): domain Eukaryota; kingdom Metazoa; phylum Arthropoda; class Insecta; order Hymenoptera; family Formicidae; genus Pseudomyrmex; species Pseudomyrmex cubaensis. The sequence goes on from QVOA01021290.1 coordinate 20,017, forward strand.
CATTTTTGGTGGAGAAACTGCTGTAGCCGGTTGAGCAATTGTATTCTACTAAAGTACTTAAGCGCATGGTACCAAGTTTGATTTAAAAGATTGGTTTCGTGTTAAGTATAATTTATGTTTTTGCTACTTTGCAATATTCGGGAATATTTTCCACACGAGATATGGATTATCTCCTATAAAAAAAAAAAAAAATCTCGCCAAATGTGCGCGCATAAATATCCGTTAATTGTTCAATCAATAAAAGAAAAACAACAATCGGATGCGTGTTCGAAACGTTGAGTACTAAGTTGTTAACTTACAGATTAAAGAAGAAAAGTAAAATAAATATATATATAATTGCATATACATTCGGCATATTGGCTCGTACCGACATTAATATTTAGTTGTATGCGTGCTATTAGTTTGTGTGCGTTTGTGAATAATTATAAAACTAAAACATTTATGTTCTTTAGCGTAATAGTTATATCGTGATTTCTATTAACTAATTGTAAGATACTAAAAGTTTTTACGTTTAGAAGAATATAAAGATAAAACATGCAAAAATATTTATTATCTAGTTAGCCAAGTTAATGCGTCGTTCTTCCAATTATGTTGCTTTTAAGATGCTTTGCAGATTCTCAGAAGCTGACGCCACTGATCTAGATCGCTTAATCTTGCGCAATCTAGCACAAACAGATAAGAGCGAGCGTTGTTATACATGCTGGCTCGCTTACGCAGCATATAGGAATGTAATTGTGGCGAAGAGATGACAATCTTATCGCAAACACATTGTTTGCCATTTTGCTGCAACATCGTCAATCGTTTAATTCGAGTATTTTTGTTTTATCAAATTGAGTACCTCTTCCTCACTAATCTTAATCTATCGTGATTCAATTTCGGTTAAGATAACTCGGTGTGTAATTTGTCTAATTAACAGCTAAGTCATTTTCTTATTAAAATATCTTGAACATATTACATATTTGTATTTTATTTACGCATAATCGTCGTAATTTTATCGCTTTTGTATGATTTGTACCGTTTCAAACATTTGTTACTGGTGTCATAGTCATGATTATGAAACATGATCATCAACGTTACGATGGTCATGCATGATGAAGAAGCTCGTCTACATTATAATATATATTATCTCCACCTGTTTATCTATCTCTTTCTCTGACATCCATTTCATATTTCTCTTCTAAAAACAGACGTTGTTTTTTTGAAAACCAGATTTCAGTCTTTTAACGTACGCTATGCGTGTTGTGTATTTCGTGTTACTTATAAGCACTATGAATAAACGCTCCATGCTCGTTCCCGTGACATTTAAATTTCAGATCACGAACTGCGTCCGCAAACTTTCTGATTTCAGACTCGAGCTATACGGGAACCTGTGTTGTTAAATTGCGAGAAGAATCGTCTGCGCCGTCGATATACGGCGACTTTAAATTAACCTAATAATGTAACAATATAATTTAAGAGCGCCCGAACGTCATGAATAACTTCTCTCGCCGTAAAACAACTAAATTATTTGAAAGAATTACTAAAACAATCTTGTGCAATAGCCACACATGTTCGAGAATTACGTGTTCGAGAAATTCTTGATATACCTCTGTCACGTAAATGGACAGAGGTATATCAAGGAGGTAAACCGTTTATGTATAGAGCAATTGTTAAAATAATTGTTATAAAAATACAGTTTGTACTGATACTAGTTCTATTGTATAAGTTTTGATATCTCTCATAGTTTACGCACTTGAATATATTCGATGTTATATAAGTACACAGATAGATAATGAGAAAAGTATACAAAACATATGAACATATATGTCTATAAAACGATTAATACGCGTAGCTGACTTGATCAAGGCATTTCAATGTGTGTAAAAAAAATCCAGGTTGCTTCAATATTGACACATCACGATCCTTTTTAAGGTTTGATTGCATTATTCGGATACCTACACGTTCTATACACTAAGTCGTCGACATATTATTGTTTTGTTTTTTATTTATTACTTGATTACAGATCGCGCGAAGTTTCTTATAGTAAAAAATTTTTTAAGTTATAAAGTCATAAAATGTAATACAAACTAAACTTTTCTTAGAAAACTTTTTATTTTGTAAAACGCATTTCTCGGAAAAAATTATAATTAGTAATATGTTTTTCATATTGTTTTAAACATTTTTCTAATATTGCTTTTTACATTTTTATAAGCATGTACGTATGTAAGTCAATATTTATAGATTTAATTTACGATATATATGTAATGATTTTCTCGAGCGTGTGTCTAGAAAAGACGTTTAAAATCACGCAAGTTTTCCGCGCAAAACATAAAAGCAACCGATCTGTCGCAAAAAGTTACATTGCTTGAAAAATTATTACCCGATAAAGAATTATTGCTTTCGAGCGAGTAAAACCGCTCGAAGTTCACAGCGAAGTAAAAAGTCGTGTGTGCGGTTACAGCATAAAGATGCGGTGAGGAAACGAGCCGCATGACAAAGTCGCCACGTTTTACACTGGTTGTAAGACGGCAAACGTTTCCTTCGACGGATTTGAGATACTTTATCGCGGCACGTATCCGCGCGCAAGGACAGAAGTTTGATCGGAAACTGTGTAAGAAGTTTTAGCGCAAACTTTTTTTGTTTTGATATTACTTCGCACTAAGATGCGAACTAGAAAATCTTGGCGTGTGTTTTTACGACATAGAGTGTTTTCGTCAGAACGTCGAATATATGTTGGTTCATTCTGATAACATGAAAGGCTCCAAGTCATGACGATACACACGATAGGCTTGATAAGCGCGTGTACGTACGTATCGTAGGAAGTCGTTGATAATGCTGTTACACGTGCGCGTATGTACTATAACATCGTGTCGTCGTCATGATGCAACGTGTTTACGATGCAGAAATAGAGCAGTCTATATTTACATTATTTATTGATTTATTTATTTCTTTATTTATCTATTCTTTCTTTCTTTCTGTCTTTTAATTATTATCAATTTATTAGAACAGACAAATAGTTTTCCGGTTTGTGACGAGTTTCTAAAAACAAATAATAATTCCTAAACAAATAACAATAATAATTTCCTTATCAAATAATAATTGTTATTATTTTTAATATTGTATTTTATATATATGTATTTAATAGTATTGTATTTTATATATATTTCATATAAAATTAATTTTCTTCGTTATTAAAAGAAAACAGTTTTGAGATTCTGGATAATCAATTGTTTATTATTAATAATTAGTATCAGGTTGCTCTTTAAACCCTGATGAAGTGAGCTGTAATGTTCACGAAACGTCTGTATAAAAATGACACTAACGCGGTTCAAACCCGAAAAACATCTTTGCATGTTAATACAACACACCGCGAAAGCATCAGATTATTAATAATTGTTTATTTTTGTCGAAGGATACCAAGAAGTTACGACGCAATTCTTTGTTTTATTTTCAAACAGTGACTTTTGATTAAATATGACAGATAATGTTCAAGTCTTTCGCAAAAATATGACCAGACATAAAAATTAGAAGATATCGCTGATGATTACGTGTGTGTGGTTGTTTTAATCGTCTTCCTGAATATAATTTATTGACAAGCATGTTTTTTTCGGCTCTCTTTTCTCGATCTTCCGTATGTAAACATTCGCTGTCGTTGATAACAATCACTGTTATTATTTTGTCAAGCGACGTATGCTCTTACGTTCGGACTTTCCTACGTGGAAATATAAATTCACAATTTAATCTTTGTTAAATTTAGCAAAGTTGTTTTATTTTGTCACACACACACACACACACACACACACACACACACACACACGGGACACTGCTTCGGGGCTATTCCATAGTTTCACGACGTTTAAAATTTTCCATGACCTTTTTCTTTTCATAAAGCCGTTGTCGCGCACCGCATTTGTCTCATTTGTGTGTCATGTACGTGCGTCAATTCACCGTGAAACATCCCAAGCCTGTTATATGCGCCATGCATGTGTATGCATAAGCCCGATCAATGATCCTAAGGCATGCCGTTAATGCCGTTTTCGTGGTTGCCGGTCTTAAGTGTCACCGATTATGTTATTTTCGAGCAGCTTTGGTCTTCGATCTTTTTCTCAGAATTCTATCAATATGATATCGATCTTTAATTGAATGTGACTGCTATATAAAATGTAGTCAAATTTTGTGTGATATTTTTTTAAAGTAATTTAAATTTTGTTTTCAAAAATATCGCGCAAAGCGTGTATCATTTTGCTTCTTAAAAGATATTGACGTGCAAGTCATGTTTTCGCTATTGAATTGCTTTATAACGCGAGGGAGAGAGGGCGAGAAAGTAAATACATCGTAGAAGAAGATTTTATTTGCGGCAATAGAAAACTCGAGGCTGAAAGTATTATCTTTCATTCTTCACTATTTCTTAGAAATCAATCGTATGGCGCGCGACTATACTATTTCGCGTTATAGACGTGCGCGACAACGTGAGTCAATCACGAGCGGGCTGCGTGATCGAAAATATAATTTTTCCTTTTCGCACTACTATCGGCGCATCTTAGACAACAATCTCAGAATCATCGCACGCAAGTAAAATTATTAGTGGCCTTGATTGTCAGCTAATTTAACATTGATATATTCTATGTTATTTATGTCGACAAATTTATTTGTAATAGTAACAAATGAAGAAGTAATCGACTTTTATCTCCGTCAAACGGATTTTCACCACAACTGTTTGCACAACTGTAAAACTATCGAGATGGAAATTGAAAGCGATTGAATTCTGAACATGTCAGAGACACATCAGTAAAACTGATATAATTTTTAACTCGATGTGTGATCTATAGATGACGTGAAAATGACGTCTACGAAATCGAGAGTATCTTCTCGCTCCGTTTGCAGTTGAAATTCATATAAGTTAAAGAGCCGTACAGCCGATCGGAATGACAAAATGATCGAGATATCGTTGCCGGTATTGAGTAGTATTAACGAAGTACATGATAACGTAGTCATGGATGCTTCGGTTTAAATTTGAAACGTTTTCTTTCACAGTGGATAGTAGTAGCAGACAGATAGAGAACGGTCGAAAGTAGGTATCGGCGCTGTTCAACAGGTGGTTCGCGATTGTTGTCACACATGTGCGGATTAACCACTCTCCTTTCTCTCTCGTTCTCGATTTCTCTTTCTCTGCTATGCACACGAAACGCAAACATGCATCTACATCGATGTTTGCGTTTCCGCGTAACATATATAGTAGCAAAAAGTGAATATATATATATATATATATATATATTCATTTAACATATATATATATGTTTCGCGTAACATATACATATATATATATGTATGTATGTATGTATGTATATAGCCGAATAAAGGCAAAAGAAAAGATAGAAAAGCATAACGCGTTTCGCGATGCGGAGGCGGTGAACAACATATGTTAGATTCAAAATGTAAGTGAATTTGCGAAATCTTTTTCTTTTCGACGCATCATTGGACACCAGTTGCAAACAACGTTGCTGCGTTGTGTCAACTACGCCGCGCGTTGTTGGAAACGATCGCGTGACAGTAACGATCTCTGAAAAGCGAGAAAATTTGAGATAGAACGTTACGGCGCCCCGCATGAAATATCACTGTCGAGAGATCATGTCAAAATTTTACTCTGTGAGCACGTTTTTTTTTCTTTCAAAAGTACATATATACAAGATTTACCTTTTAATATTATATTACTATATAATGTACGCTTTGCTTTGAAAACTTTGTTTTTTTCCGAAAAAGTATATATTTACCAAATGAATTATTAACCAACTGTAAAAAAATTTCAGAACTATTAAAGAATAATAAATTGCGCTCAAATAACTATATTTATTGAGATGGAAAAAAATTCTCCAACTATTTGATAGGTGAAAACCTGACACATTCTGTAATAATAACATTTATTTATTTCATAACGCGAATGGTTTAATTTTTTTATACACTTGAGACAAATAGTTGTCGTTGGAAACTTCAGTATTCACATCTCGAAAAGGAAGAGTAAATATACATATGCCTTGACGAGGAAAACCTTTTCGATTTCGAAGTTATCGTTCCGCGCCAAATGTTTTTCCGGAGAAATACGAATATCCGTGAAAAGCGGTGAAGCGAGTGCTCTCGGTAATTGAGAGTTTTACTCTCTCTCTCTCTCTCTCTCTCTCTCTCTCTCTCTCTCTCTCTCTTTCATATATCGGAAAACGAAAGATGAGAGAATGGTGAAAAGGGAGAAGGACGGTTGACCGGCAAAAGTAGAGAGCGACTTCGCGGAAAAACGGTTCCGGATAATCGATTTCAATTAGCGAAACTGCCTCACCAAAGGACATTTCTCGCCAGTATCTTTTGCTCCGAGGTGCTCCGGAAGGTTCTACTCTTTCATTTTTCTCTTTCCAGGTTCTTTCTCTTCGCACGCGCAATATCGTGTCGTCCGTTGATTTTAATTGGCAAAATTCTCCGAATGCTTTCACGATAGTCGCGACTCGTCGCGTTTCCCCTTCTCGCCTACTTCCTAAAATTTCACTGACATCGTAACTAATCGAGAACACCGATATCGATTCGAGAGTACGTTCTTTTCCCGATGTCGCGCACAGCTATAAAATGATATGACTTTTTTCGACGCGCGTAAATAGAATATTATTGTCTCTCTTCGAGTTGTTTCTTCTTTCTATGTACGAGCGAAATTTTCTGAATGAAAATACTAGTAAAATGACTGTGCCATAATCGATATGTTAGTAAAAAATAAAGCACGGAAAATAGCAAAGTTATATTTTGTATATAATTGATTAAATATTAAAATAAAATTCTCAAAATATATATTTTTGTCACACTTAATATTTTAGAATCGGGTGCTTAAGAAAGTTGGTTTTATTCTAAAGCGTATCTGTATCCGTCAAACGTATCGATTTGTCTAGCATGCACTTTATCTCGCTTGTATATCAATGAAAGTACGATTTATCGGACTATAAAGTCCAAGAACAAATTGGTTTCTTGTTCAGAGTCGTACATCCTGGAAAATTTAGTTTGATCGATGATAATTCGTGAATAGTCACAACGGAAATTACTTTGCGCTACATTGTTTGATCTTTAATAATTCATGCTCTGCTGATATATTTCACATAGAGAAGCGACTGAAAAAGAAATGTAGTTAATCGAGACAAGAACAAACAACCGTACAAACTGCTAGCGTGGTGCAACTTTTTTCTCTTCTTGTAAAGCAAATTAAATGTTGTTAATAATAAACTAAAAGGCTTTTTATTGCGCGCGAACAAGAATCATTTATTAAATGAATTAAATAAATTCGGTTATAAGAGCCGTTTGCAAGATGTTATGCAGAGAATGTGCTTATATATGTATATATGTATACACATATATACGTCGAAATAGACTTCAGAGCCCTAAAGAATCTTTTTCTTGTTTATTATCAAGAATCATTTATTTTTTATTCTTCTCTGCCTTAACGTACAATGTAACAGAACTTTTAATTTGGTTTTTTTTCTTGAATTTTATTGATCGATTGTGGCATGCTTTATATAAATTGTTATATTACACAAAAAGGTACTATAATAATACTGTAATAATATATAATATTATTATAGTGTATATTATAAATATTATATATATATATATATATATACATATATGTAATATTATTCCTATAAAGAATAAGAATAAAAAAAGTTTAATTGATTCCCCTCAGGGTTACAATATTTTTCAACACTCCACTTCTATATCCACGATCCATTTATATCCACGATCTATTCGAAGAGGCCCGATTCAGTTCGCTTTTCAATCAATAAACTCGACTTGAAAGAGACCGATCCGGAAAAATCCGACGAATGTGGATTCGAACTCGGGACCTCCTACTCGCAGCTCTCGCACTCAGGCCGCGAGACCACTGAGCCGGTTAATATTATTCCTATATATATATCGGAACAAACATTATGTGTAATAAATATTTTCTTTAAAGTTTCGAATGATCAAAAGCGTAGAAAATAGTAAATACATTGAATAAAAGTTTCACAACCGCTTTTTTCTTTCTCGAGTACATGTGCGTGACTGTTTTCTCTTTTTTCTCTTATATCTCCTGTCTTTGTAGATAAAGTCAGTGAATGAGAAAAGAGAAAATCTTCGACGTATCTTGGCGCTCTTCCGAGCTTGATAAACTCACTGCATAATTGCCACCGAGCTTTCTTTCAAGACTGGTCAGAGTATAATCGATTCGTAAATAAGGGATAAGGTCGAGGGAACTGTCGAAGAAAATCATCGGCAAATTTGAGTAATGTGAGTTACATGTTGTCGTTAAAACTTCTCAATACACACGAAAAATAATTTTTATTAGCCGGTGTAAACGGCAGAAATAAGTAATAACAGAATCGATTGCAGTTGATTTGGAAACGAGATCTGGAAAGTGGTTCATTTATTGTGTTTTAAAAAAATTGCATTATTGGAAAAGGTAAAATAGCGACTAACTCAACTGCTTCTTTATTAGTCATGAAACTTGCATACGCTGTTATATACAGTATGTCTTTACGAAAAATATTTATTTAAATTATATAATCAATTTGTATACATGTAGTGACGTAATTTATAAAAAACAAACATGTTCAAATCCAAAATTTATTAATGTGTCTTGAAATCTTACTTTATTATATGTAAAAATATATATTTACATATATAATAAAGTAAGATTTCAAAATACATTAATAAATTTAAATACACACTTCTCCCTATTTCTCCCTGTCTCATATGTTTTATTATATTACAAATATCTTATTATACATATATCTTATTATATCTTATTATTTTTATTATATCTTATTATATCTTATTATTATATATTATTTTTTATTATTATTATGTTTTCCTCGTTTATATATTTATATTTTCTTGTAATTAAAACAAGATAACAACAGTTATCTTTAATGTAATATAATGTTACTTTTGAAATTTAAAATTTCGTAACTGCTAATATGTTAGTATTGATTTATTAATTCATTTACTTACGTATTTATCGTCGAAATGCTTTCTTGTGTTTTATTACGACTCGTATACACATATGTGTGTATTTATATACGATCCGAGCACGCCAAGTTTTTGTACTTTACTTTTGTTTTAAGCCTGTTTTATATATATATCTACAGTACTTGGCTAATTGCAGTGATTGTCTGTGTTGTTTATTTATACAGAAAAAAGATTTATGTAATAGATAGAGTTTGTATATTTGGATAGTTTTTATGTACTTGGCGTATGATTTTTTCTTTTCTAAAGACTTTTTTATCTTAAAAATAACGTTAATATACGCGATATCGTCCGCAGTTTACGTACGCTCGGTCGTGCGCATCCACGCAAGTGACGCTCGTTCGAGGAACATGATTATTTTTCGGTGCGATCGAAGGGAGTGGCTTGCTCTGCCATGTCGATAGTACAGTAATGAAAATTTATTTATCGGCTATGTAACCTATAACGCACGATAGGTTATCATCACGTATTCCTTTTGCGCGCTCTGATAGATCTTGGATAAGATTTTGCTAAATCTAATGCTCGGATTTATATGAAAGGAAGTCCCGGATAATCATTTAACAATATTATGTGTATTATTTGCGTTTAGTCTCAAATTAGTTCAACTCGTGGAAACATATCAGTGATATTTTTCTTCTTTGCTTATTTGCATTTTTTTGTTAACTTGTTAAGCGTATGTAAAGGACAAAAATAAGCGCTGTTATTTACTATTACTAAGAATTATTTGTAGGTTAGTTAAGCAAAAACTATACAGCAAACGACGTCTGAACATATTGAAATGTATTAAAAATAAAACAAGATTTGTCTTTCTTACTTAAACGTGCGTGATAAAACGTTATGAATATAATAGAATGTTTAGATGTGTGTGTGTGTGTTTTCCAATATGTGCTGCTTCGGTATATCTGTATTTCTATTCCATAACGGGCTGATTAAATCCGAATCGATTTCGTTCTGACGCGAAGAGTGCCTCACCCTTGCGTCATGGTCCGATGATGATAGCGTCATGCAAATTAGCCGCGCGCCCCTGGCCGGATAACGTTCAATTGTATGTAAATACGATCGGATGCTGACGGCAGATCCGATCGAATCCAGATCGCGTTTTGCGCACGATTCGCACGAAGCCGGATGTCATCGTCAGAGTCGCAAAATTCGGGGGCACGATATCCGGCTTATCGTTGATTTCGTTTATTTACAATCGGATCCTAGTGACTTGCAGAGAGTAATGTGTAAAAACTTCTTACAAAATAATAGAAGATTCAATATATAAGTATTTTTAGAATTAGTATTTTGATATGTGTACACACGTATCTTTTATATTTAAAAAATTGTTGGTTTTATATTACATTATGATCTCATTACAGTATTGGATTTTAATCTTGAGAACTGAGTTGTAAATATTTTTTAGTTTTTCATATTATATACGCGTTTGCGATCTCTCGAAAAAAAATTGAAGTTTATATTGTGTTGTAGATTTTGCTTTTAAATCGAATTCTTGACGATAATGATTGTCTCACAAGAAGATGTGAGAGAAATGAGAAATAAAATCGTAAAGGGATTTACTGAAACCTCTGTTTTTTTTTTTTTTTTTTTTTTTTTTTTTTTTTTTACACGGCAGTAAGACATAGATACGTGTATGTGTACGGATAACGTGCTTTTATTCGTTGAGGAAAGCGCAATAGTTATAAGAACGTTCTTGCGAAAGCGAGCATAGTATGCGCCCACACTCTTCCGTATGCATTCACGTATTCATAATCGGTCTTATTGGCTTACAATAGCCTTTCAGCCTTTTATAGATTAGCGCGGTTATTGATTTTACGTCACGGTGTGTCTTTCTGTTCTATATTCATGAATATTACTGTACAGAGAGATTGTGCGATGCACGATGTCATATCGTAAGAAAGCGCGCGCGCACACACACACGGCTGTATCCGCTCTACGTTTCACTAATCGTGAAATGTTACTATATAATTGCGAGTTTGCACAATTTTCTCGTCGATTTTTCAAACTCATTTTTTTATGGAGCTTAAAGGCGGAGTTATACCGGACCATCCTAATCGACTAAAGTGTTTAATTTTATAACTGCCGCGCCAACATGCCGACAACGCGAACAATGCTTAAATTCATTGTTTCCTCGTGTCGTGCAGCATTAAAGAGCCGCGGAAAATGCAGTATGAAATTAACACGTTTCTTTAATAGCTGCACCGACGTTTTCGCGTGTCATAAGCTCGCGTTTCTATCCTGGCTATTAGCTTTTTTTGTGGCTTAACATTGTGCCATATTGGTGATTTACTACTAATTTTGACAAAAGTTTTTTGAGGTCTGAAAGAAGTTTAGCTAAAAATAAAGTATTTATGTTGTTTCTTTTTTTTTACGCTTTTGTTTGAAAAAGATTATGTCAACATTTTTAACATCAGTGAACAAGTCGGTGAATGTATGTTTTTGCTATCTAATAATTATCTTATCTCTCTTACACAAATCCCCAAAAAATTATAAATCATATAATAAATTTGTCAGAAATTATAAGCTTTGAACATTCTTGAGAGATGTATCGAAGTCAGGTCAAACATACTGATCGGTCGCGTCGGCGCGACTCTATCTGTAAAAATATTGACTTCCTGTCGCCGATAAAACAGCCAACGTTACCCAAAATTTCAACGAACACTTATCTAGCGCGCACGCGCGCCTATGCCTGCGAACTTAATCAGCTTTTTCCTGTCTAGTCATGCAAACCGGTTCTTACCGCAAGCGCGTTTACTTTATTAAACAACATAAGTACCGGCTGGGCGTCTTGAAAAATTACATTTGCACTTATCGAGAGAACTCGGAGAGAACTGCAAGTGATAACAGTGTACTTCTATTTACAAGTACATTTATATTGGTAAAAAGTGTGTTTATATATTAGCACTTACTATCTATACGAAGAAAATGTGAAGAGAAACGATAGATATTGCAAACACTTAACATTGCGTTAACTTCTATTTTCTTTAATCAATCTCATTACGCATTTCTGTAATTTCTATCTCGTTAATAGAGAGCACTCGACATTCCAATCTCTTGTTACTGAGATAAAAAAAGATATTTTATGCTATCCTTCTTTTTTATCATCATCGAGAGAATAACATAAAAAAATATTAACAATTAACCCTTCGTGGAACCGATATTGGGATTTCTAGACCCACTCAAAAATTGCGCATCGGTGTTTCTAGTAAAAATTATTTTTTTTTAAACGTTTATATCTTCAAAACTACTAGAAATTTTTTAAATTTATTTTTTTTTATTGACGCGACATCGTTCAAACTTTCAATTCAAAAAAGAAAAATTGAAACATATTGATTTTTCGTGGAGATGTTTAATTTTAAAGCCGCATGGGTCTCACAGACCCAGTCTGTTCAACTAGTAGGTGATTTTTTTAGAGTCTGTTTCACGAAGAGTTCATCCAAAGTGCCAACAATCTTAGCTCGCAAATCTACCGTCTTTTTTACATCAGTTTTGTTAACTCTTGTCAAACCTCTCGACTGATGATTTATTTATTTTCCTTGGCTAGAGATTCTCCGTTTTGTGTTTTCTAGGACATCACGGTGAACGGTCAATCTTTAAAAGTTACTTTCCGACATCGCGCGGTGTGCGCGTAGAAAAACACGATGTTTGAAGTCTATTGACGCGCGGTTTAAGATTTTTTTCGTCACACTGCAGTCTCCATCGTCTCTTGTTTGGAAAAGAAAGAGATAGCGATCATTTATGTAGTCAAATAATCGTGAAACTCGCCATAATTGTGTGTGTATGACGCTACACGATAAACAACCTCGGCGATAATACAAAGTCGTAAAAAAAAGAATGAGAGAGAGAGAGAGAGAGAGAGAGAGAAGAGAAGAAAAAGAAGAAAATAAAGTGAAAATAAAGTTGAAATCCCAACACCACGGAGAGAGGAATGTCGCATGAGTTTTTTCAGAATAACGGAATTTTTGCGAAACTAGTCGCGCAACCAAACTTCCGTTGTGCTGTTGTTTGCGTAGATCGTTTGTATATCAACGAGTCGTGATACTTGATTCTGAAATAGCTCGTTGTAACGGTGAAGAAAGAAGTGGGCACGGCGAGAAGAAAAGAGTTTTGATCACCTGTAGTCCGGTTTTTAACTCTGAAGAGCACTAAATAAAGACACTGAGACACTTTTTATTTAGCAAAATTTGTTTTGTTTGGTTTTTACTTCATGAATATAAATTAAAAAATTAGTTTATACGGAAACACAGATTTGTATAATAATTAGATATTTTTTTGCAATTTCAAGTATAAAATCTTACAGAAGTTTTTGTTCGTTTGTATCGAATATATCTGGTTATTTTTTAGAGATAAATAGATATATTTAAAGTGATAGAGAATGGAAATTTAACTTCCAATGTTAAAACAAAATAGTAAGTTCAATGCGAAGATATCTCGCAATACTCGATCTCTAAATTGTACACACGGAACGTAAATTCAAAGATTAACAAGATTCATCAAGGCAAAACGATCTTTGATCGTTCATGATTGTTCATTGATCATTGTGGCACGTATCAAGCTCGAAGAGAATTTCTCACATCACGCGTCAGTTTCAATGACGCAGCAACACAGCGTGACTATCAATAATACTTACCAAGTTTCCTAGATATACGTGCTATCGTATCAACCATTTTGTTGCGTAGATGATATCACGTGCTTGTGCCAGAAGGTTGGTTATCGTTTCACGTGATAGCGCGAGAGTTTGTAAAAGTCCACGAGATTAACATCGAATCACGAGGTCTGTAAACAACGTCGCGTCGCACTTTTTTATATGCGACGTATTTCTAGCTAAATTGTGGAAAAGCGGCGCGTGTGCTGATACATATTTAGTGATTCACGCGAAATTTAGTTATCAGAGACAACAAATTGCTGTCGTCATCCGACTGGAACCAGTTCCATTTGTATAATGATGATGATTCACGATTTAAAAACGATTGTTAGATCCCGTCGCCTTGTTCACCTTGTTGACGCTACAAGTCATCTTTCGGCGACAACAACGCAATTAACATGTGGAGCTCGCGAACGAATGGGACCGTAACCGTGATATAACGACCTTGTCGATTGCTCTACATTAATTTTATAATCGGAGGCGACGTTCTAATTTCTAGTTAATTCTGCACTTAAAGAAAAAGATTACGATACACGTATATATCCTAACTAGAACAAAACTATGTTAGCGTGATTCAATCGGTGAATCACACGAGATCGCGGAAAATTTCGCGTTGGTTGATGTCTATGCCGATGTTGTTGATGCTTAACGGCGCGTTGAATTGAGTAAAAATTCGAAAATCTGTAGAATTAATATTATATTTCAAACAAAAGAAGCATGCTATTTCTAAAACATGATTATTTACCGTCGGACAATAATGTCTACACACATCCAGGTGCAGATAATATTTATTGTTAGTTGTATCAAGGCTCGCAGCCTGTTTTAAAATTCTCGCCGTTTTCGAATATTTCATCAACTATTCAATTTTGAGACATTTATTTTTAATTTTGTTCTTGAGCTGATACATAATTAATTGTTGTAATCCGTCTGCTTACGTTATATATAGTTCTATTTGTGGTCGCAAGGACAAGCACATTGTGTATTAAAAAATAGATACTCTGCATTAGCGTTTAAAGTATAAAAATGGCGAATCATCGAAAATATTTTTCGGCGTTGACGCGCGAGCAACAGGTGTAGCCGCTTCTACGGTCCATTAAGGTGTTTACACGGGAGACAAGAACTTTGAACCGTCCGGTTTAATCTCTTAAGCGCTTTCCCCACTCGGACCGCAGAAAGAAAGAAATCCAAAACTCGTTTTCTTCTCGTCATTCACTCATTCTTGTTCTCTCTTCCTCTCGTCGCTTATCTCGACGATTTTAGGGAATATTTATCAATTATCTCTACACGGATCTCAATAATGTAGGTACTTATTTCCGGATGTCGCGATGGTGTTTCGACATCGCAAGAGTTTACAATTCATTTCAGCTTTTCGTGGAATTTGAGAAAACACAAATCACGCGCGTTTTGAGATAAAGAAACATCGGCGTATATCTCGCGCACCAAGACCTGTTCAGAATTCTTTCGTGTTTTTTTTCTTTTTGGTTTTGTTTATGTTGGTCATTTTTATGTCTCGTTTAAATACACGAAAGATTTTAGCTTTCTCGTTTGTTGCGCCTTTGGATGCATTGATACTTTTTGCGTGTATTACGCGCGTTTCCGTCGATCTTTAAAATATTCAAATATTCGTGTGTGTGTGAGATGCTGTTGAATTTAAATTCAGTTTATCCATTAATACTTTACTACGCAGCGGCTTTTGGAAGTTTCTGTTGTTTTCTCTCTCTCTCTCTCTCTCTGTGTGTGTTAAACTGCCGATATAATTTATTAACGGCAATAATATGATATATATACCGTGACATTATTTATTTGTTTACATTGACATAACGACACTTGCATATATACAAATATGCGCTTTTTATTTTATATTTTTCAATGTTTGCATATTACAATTATTATTAGAAATTTTCAGTTGTTCCATTTTAATAAGATAATTATGTATGTTCTTCGTGGATTTTGTTTTATCTTATTTTTTTTGTTTTAGTTTATGTTTAGTAATGTTTTTTATTACTAATTGTAAGTGCTTGCGCATTGAAGTAACTTTTTTTCTGTATTTGTTTATAAAGTATTTTTATCGCTACTTTACAGAAGTGTTTACACTTTTTGCGAATTATTTCAAGTAAACGCGATTTGTAAACTACCAATCATTTTCTCAGAAACGCGTTCGTAAATGATTTTACTGATGCGATATAATAATAATACGCGGTGACGTTTGATCGTTATAAAGTCCCCGTGGCGTTATTTCCCATAACTATTTTGCATTCCAGGAAGTTCGAGAAAAAGCAGCAATCGAAAAGATACATACATATACATAGAGCGGTTATCGATCGCGCAACACGTGCCGTCTAGACAGATTGACACGGTAACCTATGGTCAGCCAATAATAGCGAAACCTTAAGCAACGTGTATAGCGGTCGATCTTACGCATTGCGGAACAGTTCAAGTATGCCGACAAATCCTACTCGACGAGCTACATTGACCCAGATGATTTTGAATTTCCGGTGTCTTACATAGCATGTCAACAACGCGAGAGTCATTATATGCTATGAGATATTTCCTGCTTGAGATAAATGAATTAATAAAGTATATCCAAAATAACAAAAATATTAATACAATTCGATAATTTTCTATCAGAGAGAATCTAAAATCAATCGATGTTTAATATTTTTGTACTGTTATTTCATAACCTTTCTATTAGAATATTATATTTAGATAATTAAACATTTGTATGATCATTATTGTAATTATAATATTTTCATACAAAGAGCGATTGATTGAAATACTCGAATGCATAGATAGCGACAGTGGTATCACATTGCGCGCGCTGTTATCGTTGACAAGTTTTATTCTTTAGAAAACAAATGTCAAACGCTGTGGCTTATTGTTGTTCGAAATTTTCGAGCAACAATAAAGTCATTGATGTCGTAAATGACATAATATTTTGAAAAGCTCGAAAAATCATTTTCTATCAAAATGATAAAAAAATAACAATAATAAAATGTTCAAGTATATCAAAATAGAAAGCAATTATATTGAAAAATAATTATACATATTTCAAATTGTTGTTTATCTTTTCAAGTTTTTGATCAATTGCTCTTGTAATTATTTTAGTAATCATTAAAGAGAGTATTCGCATGCTAAATTCTTTTCTCAATTCTTCTTCTAACTATTTGTTTGAACAATTGAGACAAAACAGCCGCGATTTTTTTGTGAAATGTGTAACATCGACGAGTCTTCGGAATATCGCAACACAGGGAATCGTAGCTGTCACGTCGACGTAGCAGCGTGAGGTTTCGTTACTTTGACGGGAAAGAGCCGACGTCTCGCAGTATTCTCAGTTTCGACCGCAGCGCGGTTTCGTTAACGGACGACAGTCATCCGTCATTCGGATTTGGACTCGTCGTCCAATTAACCACCCTATACGAATAACTCCGTCGTTTCATCTCATCGCTTTCGGAGCTTTGCTCGCTCGTTCTCCTCTTCTTTCTGCGAGCGCGACGTTGAAATTTGTGCGCGCAGTGGATTCATTCATCATCCCGTTCACGGTGAAATCCACATAACTGGAACACCTTTCATCCATCACGCGCGTCTGCCGGCGCGACCCGCCACTGGTGATCCCAACGACTCCATCCGGTTCATTCCTCGCGTCGCGATCTACAACCCTCTACTTTCGTCATAATTATTATGTTATTAACATCGCTCCGTTTTCGTTCGCGATCCTCTTCGCGATTATCATATTACCGCGCGGTCCATTTGTTGTGGACTGTGGAGTCTACGAATGTTCGACGATGTCTTTTCTCTTTCTTTTTTTTTTTTTTCTTTCTTTGCGCTATTTTCCTCGTTCCTTCCGTCCATTCCTGTAATAATTATTTAGAAATGAAGTCCGAAGATACAGTCGGCGCGAAAAGATTAAAGAAATCCTCAGAGACGAGAGAATTTCTCTTCTCGAACAAATGGCTAAGTGCTTAGTAACTTATTGCTTTTTGCACGTGTATCGCATGGCGCTATTAATCCCGTGGCGCGAACGTGAATATTAATTCGACAAAAATAAATCCTCGACCAACATGCTTGCGTCTAGAGTAGATTTTCTCGCGCTCTACTGAAACTAATTTTCCATATTCAAGTAACGAGTAAGAAATCGCTAGAGAATTATTCCATCGCGGTCGACAGAATTTTGAACGGCGATGTGTTTTCGAGTGTTTCACGGACGATTTATTTTGTACTTAATCGTCGTTAACCGAGCAGCGGCGTGACGTTGTTTTGTCATTTCTCGCATTATTTTAATGAAATCGATTAGGTACGTCAAATTTTGCGATGAGTGTGATGAGTGTGACCGCTGTAATAAGCAGCGAGATTTTATTTTCAGATTATATCGTGCAATTTAGCTCTCGGCACATATCGTCGTGGCTAATAAACACTTGATCACTCGCATTTTCGACGGCTCGCAAAATTTCGTTCACAAATACGAGAGACTGAATCAATTCCGAAGCCGCTGAGATAAAATTCTCATCTTTTCCGAACCGCCGTAAAACCGTTTATTGCGTGCCGCTGTGCCTTATTATCTGCTTAACGTCGCACCGAAAAATACATTTTGGCCCCTATATCTCGCTCGCATATTTATTGCGTCACACTCTTATTTGTAACATAAAATAAGATCACGGATAATTTCTAACCATTTAGATTGAGAAAAAGTTCATTAAAATACGTTCAAATACGATTTTATATCTAATTACTTATACATCTCATTACTATCTAATTATTATCTAATTATATATATGTACATAATTATATATATATATATATATATATATACATATATATAAATTGCTTAAAATTTAATTTAATTTAGAAACAGATAAAAATATATAGTTTGAATACAAGCTTTCACTTTTAAGATTTAAACGTTCATTTCTTAAATTTTTACACTAGTAATCTCTTATCCTTTTGTACGATAAAACCGAAGTTAGTTCATGCGTCGTTTCAAAACTCGATTTGTGAAATTTAAAAGAGTTGTCAGCACTGACTGCATTCACAAACACATCCAAGTTTTACACGTGTATTGGGTTAATCCTAAGACGTTTATCTTTGAAAGCGCCGTCTACCACAGGCGCTTTCCGGCATCTCTTCATTCGACAAAAGCTATTGTTCCGTCGAAGCGCGGCCCGAATAATTGCCTTATCGACGCGACGCAACTTTCCTTGAATTCTGTTACTTGTTGCACTAGGCATTCTCCGTCTGCGGCGACGGCGGTTGCAACTGTGTCTCTCTTTTAGCGTGAAAGTGTGCGGAATATGAAGATACGTTTCTCATATTTCAAGTTGCCTTCCGCTCGTAAACGGCTCGCGCGAGGCATCCGTGCTTGAAATAGTCCGTCGCGGAAAACTAGAAAATGGGACTCAGATACAAGACGGAGACGAGACGGAAAAGTCTCTCTCTCTCTCTCTCGCGAGAATAGTTTTAAATTAGATAATTCGAGGTTCGCGCTGTGACAAATGCAACAAGGTGAAACGGTTCGCCTGATTGCGGTTTAAATGAATTTAACT
This sequence comes from Pseudomyrmex cubaensis, assembly GCA_014825685.1. Classification (NCBI taxonomy): domain Eukaryota; kingdom Metazoa; phylum Arthropoda; class Insecta; order Hymenoptera; family Formicidae; genus Pseudomyrmex; species Pseudomyrmex cubaensis. Next base: position 39,208 of record QVOA01021290.1, read on the forward strand.
TACTAGACGCTGCAAACTGTTCGGAAATATACATCGCAATTCGTAATAGTCTGAAGCGGAAGTTAAAAATTAAAATTTTTAGCTTGACCTTTCCGCATTCAGCCAGCGTTATTTATAGACTTTTTATTACTGCTAAGTAGGAGTACATGGAAGTGCGGCGCGCGTTTTACACGCATTAAGCCACTTGCATTGCGATCGGACTTAACACCGGCAATAACTCCGGTGCGAGTTACGTTCGAGCTTTTTTCGACGCATTGACACCGCCTCCGTGTGTCTCTTTCTTTTTCTCGCAAGTTGAGGAAACACGAACCGTTTTCGCGTTTTAAACGCATATGTCACAGACGGAAGTCTGGAAATTCTCTTCGGGACAGAAAAGTGCAGAAAGCTGGAAATTAGAATTTGCGCAGTGATATCTGACGAAGGTTGGTATGATAGCTTTTCTTTCTCTCTCTCTCTTTCTCTCCTCCCCTCCTCTCTCCCATATATTTCAGCCGCGTGCCTTCTGTCTCGGCCGACCGTAGAAAACCAGTTACTAGAAAATAAGATTTGAATAGGACGACGTAATAGCTGTTCGTCGAGCTTAGCGACGTATTTGGTGAGGTTTTTCCATTTTCAAACGCATTGTGCACGTGAAAAGCTATTTTCTGGAATTTCCATGAGATTATTGGATCGTCCGATAAAAATCTAGTCATTTTATTCATTTATTCTGACGTTACTTCTGTTACCACAAATGCATGTTCTAATTCTACAGAATGCGTTACACTGCGATCTCTGTTATACCTCAAAATAATTTTTATCATTTTTTAATTTCATCTGCATTTTATTGATTATCAATGTTTTTTATGTTTTATTGTACCTTAAATGAATAGTTTGTAAAGCAAAAGATTAAATGAAAACAACCATAGAATATACAATATATATGTGTGAATATGTAATTAGCGTCTAAATTTTAAATTGTAAATTACTGTTCTAGAAGCGACGATAGGTAGAGTGATCTGTCTTGTAGACTGCTTGCCAAGTTTGGGGTTTAAAAGAGGCTGACTTTTAATCCAGCCGAAAAGCGTGATAAACACAGGAGAAAAATTCCATTTCCTGAGCTATTTCTGAGAATTCGCCGTTTTGTGTCGATATGTGTGAGTTTAGGTTGAGCAGCACTGTGCGCGTCGACAGTACGTGGGTGCGGGGGCAAAAAAGAAGCGCGATAAGGGAAAAACATGTAGGAGACCAAAGGAGAATAACGGGAGAATAACTCGACTTCGCGAGTGTAACTTATCTGCAACACGCAGGCAGCACGCGTGCGTTTACTTGTGTAAATCGTCTAGTTTATTCTTTTTTCCTCTAATCGCTCTTCGTCTTCCTATCTCGCGACTAATATGACATGGAAAGCGTAATAGCGTTATGTGACAATAATAGAATCCGAAACAATAATAGACGGTAAACAGTCGTTGCTCATCGCAATTGAATCAATCAAAAAACGTCAAAAATTCTCTTTTTTCGGAATACATAAACCGTTTCTATATAATGCAATATTTTTCTAGCTAGAAATAGATTATTTATTGTCATAAACAAGTTCCCTTTAAAAGCAGTTGATATAATTACTTTATATACTTCATAATTTATTTATTATAGCCTCGCAATTTATCTCGAAAATATTTTCCCATTTGCGTTTGAAATGTACAACCAAGTGTTAAAAAGGAAAAGTGATGCAATAACGATAATTCAATTTTTTTTACGTATTTTTTTCACGATTTTCTAAATATTTTTCCGAGAATAAACACGTGCGCAGATATATACATATGTATATAAATCATATTTATAGATATAAATATATATATATATATATATATAAATATGAACACTTTTGCTCTTTTATATATATATATGTATGTGTATATATATATATCGAGTGTGTTTTCTTTACAAATTGCTCTGTATATGTAACATGATTTTCCTCAGTTACGATTAACGTCCTAATTGCGCGTTGATTGACACGAGCACATTTATATTGCACAAAATAAAATGCAATGAAATCGTGCTCTATAATTTTGCTATATCCACTTTTTTTACATTGAACGTTATCCAATATATATAAATACTCGGCGATATACTCTTTATCGACAACTGACGAATGAGAATTTCCTCGCGGAGAGAAAATAGCGAAAATGTCTGCGACAAAATTTTATGATAGCAATTAAATTATGCAAACAGGCTAAATATTTGTTATGTCGATTGCTGTTTTATGTAATTGATTGCACAATAAAATTCCGCAGTCGGGACCATTTTTGCCGATATTTATTCGGTTTTGTTAATATGTATATCTCCGTACGTTATCTAGCTATTTATTAACAGAAAACATTTTAAATGATAACCAAATACACATACCTGCTTAAAATCGATTGAAAACTACAGATACTTACTTATTGGTCATAAAACTTATATACGCGCGTTACATGTGCAAAATTATTGTGTGTATATATATATATATATATATATATATATATATAGAGAGAGAGAGAGAGAGAGAGAGACAAATGAGAATATACGAAGCAAAATAAAAAGATAAATTTAATTATGTGATGAAATTTAATGGTAATTCTATCTTATAAATATAAAAGTAATGGCAAAGCAATAAAAAATTAACAGAGTTTTGTTATACAGTATTAGATATATACTTGTTCTATATAAAAAAAGATTAGAAGAGAAAAGAGCAAAAATAGATTGGGAAGATAAAGACAGCAGCGAGTCCTTAAATTCTATACCTCTTGAACAAACCCGATAACATCGACTCTCTTAAGTGTAAAATCACTCGGTGCGGCAATATTGATACTTTCCGATGGATCTCGAAGAGATGAAAACCTCATAATTCGCAGAAAAAAAAAGAAAATTAGAAGAATAATGATAGACAAATATAGTATTGCTTCTGTTTCGTCGACAGAAAAAATTAACGAAGAATGAGAGACGCGATTCAAATACAGATTGTTTTGAATAATCTAGATCAATATTATCGGCTCCTTTGTGCACGAGTATTATTGTAATATTATTGAACACGCATGATAACGTACGCTATATTTCTACTCTATTTTGTCTTTGCACTTTTGTAAGATTAACTCAAAATATTGCTTTTTAAAATTGCGTCAAATAAAATAAGAATTGCGCATCGATAAAAACGCATATAATGAAATCACATGTGTTAATCGTCGCTGTACTCGATAAATAAAGTAAATCATATTTTTAACGTTTTAATGATCAATTATATTTAAATGTAGAAAACTCCTCGTGCGTTACGTTAATCTCTTTTTGTGAATATACAATATTCAAAGATTTATATTATTTAGATGCGTATTATATACGCTAAATATAAGTTGATCGTACAAATCAATAAGATATTTCATTGTATTTTTACCGTTTAAATTCTCAAGAATATTTCGCTGAGAGAGTAGTAGATGAGAATAAGTCCATTTTCGGACTATATTAGCAACGGATACACTCGGAAAGATAATGGAAACGGCTTCACGCTGGCTACTAACTCGAGATAAAATAATTCCGTCTTCATCAGAGAGTTAATCTCGGAAGGCTTAATCAGCAAGGAGGAAAGATCAGCAAGACCAAGAAAGTTAGGCTGACATTTGAGTCGGTAAACTTATTCCACGGACGTGCCAACTTCAAAAAGGAAAAAGAGCAAGCCCCATGTAATTACCGAAGCCAGTCTTTGGAGTCTATTCCTTGGGATGCGTCACTTGCAAAGAAACCTCATCTGTGAGGGATGACTCCAACCTTTGTTTTTTCTTACTTGCAACGATTTCCAAGTTGTCGTAGGACGTGTGATGAATTCAGCGGCAAACTTTTCAGCATGCGCTTCGGCGGTAACTGAGAATGAACACAGAAAAATTATTTCTATTTATATTTACTTCATCTATCAGTTCTTTTTCGTGTTACAAATCTGATATTACCTAATATGTAAATAAGATATGTAAAAAGATATTATTGGAGTGAAGAACTGTGTATCGCTTCAAAGCTCTTATGAAAAAAAACCGACTTTACACGTTGCATTAACATTGCAACGAGGATAATACATGCGCAGACAGCGCAACAAGAAGATTCTCGGCAAAGAGTCGATCGTCACGATTATCGAGGCGCCGCCGTCTGTAGCGAACAATGTTTATTTCGTTATAAACGCCCAGCGGATTACACCGATGCGGTAATGATTGTTGTTTTATTCGAAATGCTATTGCATTATACTTTCCATGATCGTGTATAAAGAAAGAGAGAGAGAGAGAGAGAGAGAGAGAGAAAGAGGAGATAATTCCGTTTCTTCTCTTACATAGTTGTCCGTCGACAAGAAGAATTTTTCTAGTCATCGAGAGTCTTCTAAAATAGACGGGATCGGCAGCATATAACCGTCTAGGAAATACTTTATGTGGGAAATTTTCTTGGAAAGAAAAAGACGAGACGCAGAGTCGTTTATGTACATCTCGTAACAGGTTACTAATTTATACGTTTATCCATACGAAAGGCTGGGCGTGGCGCTAAGCACGATTTACTTGGAATATCATATATTCGAGTTTTTCATCGGTCATTTACCGTTTTACTTACAATTCGTCGACAATGCAAATATGTATCGAGAACAACAAAACTTGCGTGCGCGCACTTATGTGTCTTCCCTATTTGGTCGGGAAACAAAATGCGGGTTGGTTGAAAGCAAAATGTTATGCAATCATAGGTCGGAAGTTTCGTGTACGTTAAGTTATTAGTGTTATTACATTACATTGAAATAAATTCGTGGCTATTTCCGGAAGAAAATTGAATAGCGCAACTCTCACAAGTTGAAAAAACAACCTTGACACGCGATGCGTGTCATTCAGACGTCGGCCACATACTCGTTTCCATTGAGAGAGCTGTTGCGCAGATTGGTTGACCCTGTTTCGTCTGCTGTGCATGCATTATCGTCAGGAAGTAAATTGTACGTCAATGCCTATGTGTAGCACATGATTCTCATTATGCGTACTACTTTCTATTGCGAATAAAGGTAACGCACTTATAATCGAATTTTATCGATCTAAATTATATTCATTTTCGAAAATCAAACTAATCTTACGGGAAAAAACCCCATCATTTTTCTCACTAATAATAACAGAAATAATGATTGGCCCAAATATAATATTCTTGATGTTTTATCTACTCTTCTAGATAAAACCAAATGATGGTTAATCTTTTTCTTTTTTTTAAATTGTGTGTTATTCGAATATATCTTTTATTACTGAATTATGTATAAATTCTGTCTTTGTGTCTCGCGCGCGAGAAGAGTTTACGGTGCGCAGGGACAAACACGATGAAAACGTCAATCGAGAGAAACGACATCGCGCAGTAAAAAAAGAGAAAATGAACGTTCGCGGACCCGTGTTCCGCCACGTGGCCAGAGGCCGTTTGAACGCGACCGTGCGCCACATGATGAAATCATTTTCTCGTTTCGACGTTCCGTGCACGTGTTGCGGTTCGTCGAGTCGAAGCGTCAGACCGATACAACGCATTTGGGAAAGGTTGGGTCGCGTCGCATTTTCCCAAATCGCACGCGATGAAAACGCGCGGATGCGAATGGACAGACAAGATAGATAGACAGACGAGCAATGCACGCGATGTGTGTGCATGTTTTCTATGACGGTAAAAGCGACCCGTTCGCTCCCCGCTCGGCTTTTCATTCATCGCTATAAATACGAATGAATGCGTACCTCGCCCTGAATGACGCGCATCGATTTTCTCTCTCTTCCTCCTCCTGTCTCTGTTTTCTTTTTCATTTTGGATAACTGACGGCTATCACACGCGGATTATCTCGATACGGACATAATGTAGATCACGGACGTTCGCTATGATGAGACCCGACGGGATTTTGTATAGCCGCAAATATGTGCAGTCAAAGCACAATACGAGGAAATTGATAAATCATGACTGCTATTGTTCAGCTCGATAAAGTGTCACAATCTTCTTCTCAGTTTTGCAAATAGGATAATTTTATTATCTAGCAAAATAGAACAAAGTAAGTGTTGTTACATAAAGTTATAATATAAATTTAAATCTCTCTATGATGACAAAATTGTGTTTGCGTGATCACAAATTATAACAAAAGAGAAAAAATACTCGTGCGCTTACAAATCTCTTCCATAGATATTACAGCAACTGTGCATCAGATGAAAAAAAGCGGTTTCTTGAACATGGCAAAAGTACGCGGCGTCACGCGTGTTTACCTCGTGCAAGTAAACACGCGGCGTAAAAAGAAAGCCATTGACGTGCGCTACGCAGAAAGTGGCAGGCCGCGTGCTGAAACTGTTACGTGACATACTTATGTAATTGCGATTAGCCGGTTATATCGTTATTGTTACGTCGCGACTGATGTATATCACACGAGATTCCAGTGTCCTCGCTTCGATGTCCATGTGTGCGAAATAATGTTTCGCTATATAAAAAAAAAAAAAGAAAAAAACAACATATTACGTTGATTATGTTGCAAGACCATGTTTACGATAACAACATATCGAAAAATACGCGAAACACGGATTTAGAATTTAAAATGTTTTCGTTAAATACTATTTGATAGGAGTTTTTGAGATATTCTTCTTTGTACAATTTAAAGACAAATAAAAATAAACATTAATTTGAAAACAATTGAAGTGACAAGAAAATATTTGTCAGTTGGGAGTTTTTCGATTAAGATGCAACTTCCTCTGTGAAGTCTGTTTCCTCCGGCGAATATTTAACTATCCGTTCGTATCCATGCAATGTGTGCGATATCGCGGTATCTATAAATAGTCGGACTCCGCGGAATTTCCTGCGCGTCATCGTTGTTATTTACAACGCAGCGCGGTAATGAGATACGAGAGTGGCTTTCTTCCGAGAACGGAACGAGATGCGGAACCGCACATTGACGTCTGATCGAAAAGTGGCGCTCGCTCGCGCGCGCTATTATTATCTGAGATGCAAAACGCTCTATTATCGTGCGTATTGCGCACGTGATAATCACTTCCAAATTGAGATAATTTATGTTCTACACCAGTCTATTTTTCTCTATTTTTTTCGCAAAAATAACACCTCAGTGACGCGCGCGTGAAATATGTTATCTCGCGGGACTATAATGAAAATGTAATACAAATATATGGCTAAGTACGTGCAAAATAACCGCGTTAAACACGTGTTTTTCCTCCGCTGGAGCAACGCGAGTTTGTGTGTGCGTTAATTCACACGTTAATCCTTAATCCCCGCGCTGTTACGCGCATCCGTGAAACATTACAAGCGGCTCGAATACGAGTGTTTTCCTCTTCCTTCTTCTTATGCGCTGTGTGAAAAAATATATCGTGCAAATCGTGTTAAACAGTCGTGTGTTAGAAGCGCGTTGTGAAACGCCACGTGTATTTTGATACAACCGTTCTCTCGAACTAAGAGTATATAATAAACAGATTCTCTCGAAGTATATAAACGTGAAATTTTTTTAGGACAATGCTTAGCTTAAAAGTAGTAACAACGCAATTATTTGTTTAGATGAGTGTTTTCTTCAATAAAGATAGATATTTGTTGAAAGTAGAAATTAATTATATAGTAAAATCTATTATAATTTATATTTAATTAATAAGTAAAGTTATACAAGTTTAATTGTTTTTTAATATTTTATATTTGTAAGGTTTTATTTTTGATGTCTATTGTTCAATTTAAAATAAAAAATATAACAAATAAACTATTCTTAGATATAGTGAGAGGCATTGTATAATGCACATTTCTTTTTTAATATACTGATATCGATAAATAGCAATAAGGATAAGGATTGCGACGATATTTATACTCTCAAGCTCAATTTTCTCTCTCTCTTTCTCTCTCTCTCTGCCACTTTGAAGGTTACGCAAGCTTGCGCAATCATTGTAGTACTCAGATCTACGTATGGTGATGCGCGCCGTCTTCTAGCTAGAACAGACGAGCACATCTCTCGATAACGACAACACAACAGGACCGCAATTAGGGCCGCCGATTACGGCAATTGCCAATATTGAAAATCGATAGCGAGCGATAATTGTGCCAGCTGTAACGCGACAGCGTGTACACACACTACTTGCGTACGCTGGTCAAGCGAACGAGTTACACAATGTTGCGTAATCTCGGCGCGGACCCCATGTTGAATGGAACTTTAGCAAGATGCTTTTCATTCATCGGATAACATCAGACGATCGCTCGGTCCCAAGAGTAACCTATACAAATATAGAAAATTAATATGCCTTTTATCAATAACGCTTGGTAATATCTGTGTTGGATATGTTACGCAATATTTTTAAGTGAGAGCGGATATATTTTAAATAACAATGTAATTTGCGTAGTGTATATGAAAAGTGTTATAAATAGAGCCATATCTTGCCGCAAGCAGGTAAATAAAAAAAAAAAACATGGTCACATAAGGTGCGCGTTTGATTATGTGTCTACCTCTTCAATTAAGTGCCAATTGAAGTTCTACGTATGCACAACACTCTCGCGCAAAACAGACACGAAGTGTCAATTTGCCTATGAACGTTAGTACTTTAGCAACGCCGTACTGCCGTTGTTGCAACAATTATCGGTGCACGAACGAACGAACGAACGAACGTTGCACAATGTTGCGTAAGTATCTGTTTGTTGGTATCTTTCGTATAGTGACGTCCTAAGCGAGAAATTCTTACTCGCGTTCCACATTTTCTTTCGGCTAATGGCGTAACGTTGAGAACCTAGCATACCGAGAATTGCTTCGACAACGTGCGCGACGTCAACAACGTGGCGACATTTTCCTTAACGCGCGACAATACGCGCAGGCGGGTCATGAATTGAATTCTGCTTTTATGCTTTTCGTCTTTGTCTCGCGTGGTTAAATGACGCTGCTTTGTTTATGTGCGCCGCACATATAAATATCTTATAGAAGAAGAGATCTTCTTGGACGAATCGATTTATAAAACAAATGTCGACGCGGAAAGCAAAGCGCTGGGCGCGCAATGTCGCTTTTCTCGCAACATTGTTTGTGCCACCGCGACTTAAATATACCGAAGGCAATTATATAATGTCAGGTTGTATGGCTAATTCGTAGCTCAGACGATTCACGGTCGTCCTTATCCTTTAGAATACCGAGGTATTCTCGGAATTTTGTGTGTGAGTTTAAAATTAAACATACAACGTCCACGTGAGATCTTTGTGAAAACGCTTCGTGAATAACGACGATGATCTCTTTCGTATCCTTTAAGGAAGACTGGCACCATTCGTAACTTGCAATACTATCGTTGATATAGTTGCACAATGTTACATTGGCATATTCCAGTAGACACGTTCTCGCTCTTTAGCAAAATTATTCCGCATAATTCTCCGGAGTTGTGCGATACGTAGAAAAAATATTACATGTCGACATTCTGTGACTTTATCTTTTTAGTCATTTTTCTCGCGTTGGCTGCGAACATAGTTTAGCCTCTTCTAGCTCTTTAATACATTATCGACTTAACACACATTACAATGGCTTATTAATTTTATGTAAATACAGTGTCGCAATATGTATTCGATGAACTTTATTTATATATAATATTGATCAATTTTTCACTGTCTTAAATTTGAACTCATTTCCGACAAGAATATTCAAATTGGCACGCGTTTACGATATATTATGCCGTTCTATCGACACTGTCGGTTAAAATTATAAAAAACTGCGACTCTCATGAAGCGTTGCGTCGATCGGTCACATATAATCAGTTATCCAGATGTATGTCGTTCACGATCATCTTCCTTTCACTTTTTTCTTCCGCCTGTCTCGGATGAAGTTGAAACCTCAATTCTCTCCTCTTCGATTCTCGAAATTCTAACGAATCGTTGAAAAGGTCACCACTTACGTCGTCTTACATACGTTTGCACCGTCCCAGAAACCGTTACATTGCTCCGATACAATTTTCCGTAGCCTATTATTAGTACATATTGTGCGATGTTAAATAAAACTAATGAGAAGCACTTATTCTGTGTATGACAGACTTATCGTATGAATTATCAATCGCTGCATATGATATTTTCGATCTTTTTACCACTTTGCATGACGTAAAATGACTAAACAAAATATTCTAAAGACACTCATTAAAAATTAAAAAGTTTTAACTACGTTTTAATGACCATGAGTATCTATTATAAATAACCTAGGTGTTTTGTCGTGCTCGCTTTTGTTTTGCTTTTTAAAATACTTTCTAAAATATCTAGAGACTTAAGCTTGAGTAATGGTTGCTCTCAACAAATTCAGCGGAGTGAAATCAGGTATGCTTTAAAGGGTTAGTCGACATCTGTCATTGTCGGAATCGCGTATCGAGGATCGTCGCCAAGAAAACAGCACGCGTGCGGCCTCCCGTAAAGGCCTCACTTGCATTTCAATACATCTTCAGCGCTGCTCTCATTGGCCTAAAGGCGCCATAGAGCAACGAGCGCACCTGTATAGGTCAAGCGGCTATATATTTACACACGATATACGCGCTTGCGCTCGCGCGCTACTCCGAATCGACAGCACGAGTAAAAACATGGAAGTAGGCCAGATAGTCGGCGAACCGGGATCCCCTCCGTCTCTTCTTTCCCTTGCTCCCGTCTAGATATTGCGACGCAATAATTCACCGTAAACTTTCGACATAGGGACAATTTGCGCGAGCGAGCGAGCGACCGACCAACCGACCGACCGGCTGTCGTTGCGCCGCTTCGTTATATGTGTCTTCGTCTACGTCTCTTCCTTTTCTTTTTTCTTCTTTTATTAGCACATACGACTGTCTCATCTGTGTGTGCATTCTACGTAACGATGCACTTACTTGCAATATACGTAAGCTCACGATGATTCGATGTCATTTCAGAGCGCGAATAAACGCGCACTCTGAAATAAAACTTTCGTTTAAGAGAGAGAAACGCGATGTGATGTTTTTTTTTTTTTTTTTTAACGTAAAAGATAAACGGTTATTGATCTGATTATGTTGTAACACTGTTTCTATATCGTCGCGATGGCAATCTCGGATTTAACGTCGGAAACGTTATTGCACAAGCGAGGGAATTTCGGTTGCAGCAACAGTCAAGTTATGTTAATACGACGCACTATTTACGTTGCAGCATTAAGAAATATTATTCTTAACATTAACTTTACCGTTGCTGCAATGTCAATTGCCGTTACCATACGTACGGTAAAAATTTGACACTGAACTTAACTCGAAGGTGTGTGTGCTCGTAACTCATTGAGTTACATTTCTGATAATAATAGTTTGCGTCGCTACAATTGTCTTTGGTGAGTCTTTGGTTTACGTATCGCTTTTTTCCGCGCGCGATACGCGACGATTAAATGCATAAGCTTCTATAGAGTGTAACAGCCAATATTAATATATTAATTTGATTGAAAGTAAATATACACGATATATGTGTACACTGATTAATCGAGATAATAAATACATTTAATTTAAAAAGCTCTGTATGTATGTAAACATTAATCGAATCAATAGAGTCATTAGTTTTAAAACTAAAACATCTTAAAGCAAATATGGATATATACTTTATATTACATTTTATTTTGTCGTATACTTCTTCAGAGTTTCAACTGTGATTTCTTGATTCGGCAACGTTTCCTGCGGAAACGACTGCGCGCTGAAGAATCGATAACGCGCTTAAAGAAAACTCGCGCGGAGGGTAATCCGAAAAAAAAAAAAAATGTCTCGCACTTGGCTTCAATCTCTCGCTCTGCTTCTTTCCGCGCCTATCTATGTAATGTGTGGCGCAGCAGTGAGCACCTAGTTTATGTAATACCGCAGATACATCGTTCCGTCGTGTATATGCACATATATATGCGTTTACCCCTCTCTCTCTCCCTCTCTCTCTCTCTCTCTCTCTCTCTCTCTCTCTCTCTCTCTCTCTCTCTCTCTTTTCTTTTCTTCTTCCTTTCTCTCGCTCTTTCGTTCTCCGTAATACCATGCGCTGCTACGATACACAACGTCTCGTAGAAACACGTACACGCGCGCGTACACGTGGATGTAACTCGCGCACGCGAGCCCCAGCAGGGAGAACTGCGCCGCGACCTACTTGTCTAGGCCACTGTGTCTGCGTTTCTATATGCAGGATATGTTTTGTGTGAAATTCCCGTTCGTCCGTTTATCCCGCATGCCAGAAAGACCGGACAAACGAACGACGCGTAGGTAGGTATGTATGATAACGCAGATCACCGCGCGGTTTATTCTCTGTTCTACATAGAATTCGCGCAATCACAAAACGGATGCGCTGCGGCGAATAATGTTGTTAACGAGGCCTGATCTTCTGCTTAATACGAGATTTTTTCCTTTTGCCCCGTTTTTACCCTTCTTCTCATTGTCCACTCGGCAATATCTCTCTCGGCATAATCGAATATCGATTGTCGGCGTTCTCTTTTTTTTCTAATTCTTTTTTTTTTTTTTTTTAGTTTTTCTCTTTTCTCGAACTCGTAAGCTAACTGCTTGCGACGTGATCGCTTTTATACTGCCGCACGCGTTCGCGACGCAGTAAATTATGCAACGATCGATCGCGGACTTTTCTCGCTGTGAGAACGCGGACAGGCATTTAATCTAAATTAGAGAGACAGTTGCCGACGTTTTCAATTATGTGAGAAACTAGAAATTTCAAGTAGAATGTAAATACTGATTTGTTTGAAAAAATTAGAAAAACAAACAAATTAAAAAATGCAAACAAACTTACTAAATATTTTTCTTCTATATTCTAAAAACGTTCACATAAGTTCGTGAATTTATTTTAGCCAAACAAAAGAGAAGTCTTGATTTTAATAATGCTTTTTCTCACACATAATTATAAAAAATGTATATGTTTGCTTTTCATGTTTTAATTTAAATTTAACATTAAAATAATGGAAATGATTCCGAACAAATACATAAACGAATCAAAAAAATTTCTAGTTGTCTACGTGTCACGATTTTCACGACATAAAACCGCAAGATGTAATTCCGCTCCGTCTATTGAGTCGCATAAAGATCGTCGGTCGATTCGTTCGATCGTCACTCATCTTTATTCGCCGCTCATTGCTACAGAGAGGTATCGCGACCTAAACAATAATTAACTACAGTTATGATCGCGCACCAGATTCCGCGGAATCTGGAACGCAACTGTAAAAAGCAAAGTAAGCGGTATGACGCGCGCGCGCTCGTCTTGGTCTTCTCTATATCCACTGCGTTCCTTCTTCCATGTGTATCTCCTTCTTCTTGTATTATCTCGTTCTCGAAGAAGTTTTACAGTCAATTCTAGGTTGAAACAACAATATTTGTGACGATGTTAAGTAAGACGATACGCATGAGAAAAAAACTAGAGCAAAGAATGAAACGGACGACAATTAAGAGAGATGTTAGCGAGACAAATAACGGCTGCACAAGAAGGTAAGAAAAAGTGTCGAGTAGAAGAGAGGAGAGAGAGAGAGAGAGAGAGAGGGAGGGAGAGTAGAATAAAACAAGATCAAATGAGGGATGAAAGAAAACGGATGTGGGATTGGAACAGTTTCTCCAGAATGCACTTCAGACGAGAGTCGCTTTCTTTGGTCAACGCTTTTCGGCTGCCTGCAATTTTGCGCAATGCAGTCTGGCTGGTGAGCTCTACTAACTGCAGCGACATTGCCGTCGCTTTGGCCGCGCGTTTTCCTCGTTCGTTCGATCATGTCGATTCAAGGAAGCAACCCAGGTGCGCGATCGTAGAAGCCGTTAGAAAGGTGGGAGAATTTGTTTGTAAACAGTGAAGTAAGAAGATGATCGTTGGTGGAGGAATAAAGGTAGCAATGAAGAGAGTGACAAAGGGGGAAAGAGGGGAGAGAAGAGATTGCAATAGCGGTGATAGTGGTGGCAGAGGAGAAAAGACAACGAGAACGGGAGAGGAGAAGCGGTGCAGACTTTCTCCCTCCGAGAGTTACGTAACCTCCGCTTGCGCGCTTGTTGGCTGTCTGAGTGTTGCGGGAACGACCTACTTGACCCACTGTTCCTAGGCCGTGCGAGACTAGGTTAGGTTGCCTCGTCAACGTTCTCGGCGCGTTCGATGTTGAAACGTAAAGCACATTGCGCCGTCATTAGTTTTTCTAATAAACGAGGAAAAAGAGAAAGAGGTTGTCGACAAAATTTAGAAACGTCGGTATTTTTGTTGTATTCCTCTCGTTTTATTTCTAGCATGGTAATAGAAAATACAATAGTAATGATTATATCATTTTGACATTTAAGACGTCCAATAGAAATTGGATATGGTTTCCAGAAAGACAAAAATAAATAAATAAATAAATTTATTAGAAAATTTATTTATTACATTTATTTTGTACGATATATTAAATTGTTACACACTATTAAATAATCTAGCGGCGCAGTGCGCACTATTAAATAATTGTACACAAATTTTTCGTAAAAGTTGTCTTACTTAGATGAATAAAATTGTTATTTATAAAAGAGGACAAACTTACTCGTTTCTCAGATATGGATGACTTGCTGTTTAACATGTTAAACAAACATCTAAAATCCGATTATACTAACTTAAGAAAAATTTAAATTAGTAAAATATTAGAAATCATAGCCAATGAGTTTCGTTGAAAACTGTATTATTTGACAAAATAAAAACATATGTTCCTATATGTAAAAATTAATAAAAATGAATAAATCATGAAAATATTTCACTTTTGTGTTTTTAATAAATCTATTATTCTTCAGAAGTAAACGATGATTGTATCAAATGCACTCGCTTACTGACAGGCTGGGACGAATCTCGTCTTACCGTAAACGAACGCGCTTAACGGAAACTCGTATACATACTCGTAGCGGCGCAGTATAATATAATATCTTCTCGTGATTGATAAACGCGCGTCGCAATTATAATGGTGCTGTATCGGCAACACGCGGCGGCCATTTGGTAAGCCAGTCGTGTTTTTGCTTCGCGAGGAAGTCGGCGTCTGACTAATAGGAAAGCTCGATTGTCTGACTATTTCCGGATTGACCTACTCACCATGCGTCTCCGGTCGCGCCGAACGTTTACACTCGACCTAGACATCGAGGAATAAGTTGCGTCCGGTTTGACGCTGCAAATAAACAGGTTGCACTCATCAAACTTCATACCACATATCAGGATGTTCCTAAGTATGACGCTAATCGTAGGAAAGTATCTTGCTTCACGTTGTTAAATATAATATTTCGTTCAAACATAGATATATACGCTGTGTTATGAAAATCAGGCACGTTATTGAGTTCGCGCGATTTGTTATTAGCTCGAGCGCGCAGCGCGCGATATTGTCAACTAGTAATTACTATCTTTTCGCGCGACATACGGTTCTCCTGTCATCCGAGTGATGGAAAAAAATACGCGCGCGCGCGCGACGGGATATAATTGCGAGCGCGTACAGAACCGCGTATTGCAAATTGAACGGCGCCTATGAGTCGCAAGTTTTAAGGTCTTTTTTTCTTGCTGCTGCTTAATGTTTGCTCCGTAATTTCTTCTTGACGCAGGCACCATGTGATTTGACTTACGATCCCGTAACGTGCGAAGATAACGTCACAGATAAATGCGAGCCAACGAACGCTAACTCGCAGTTTCGGCAATTAAAATACGATCACACGAACATGCAAACTCCCTAACACATATGCCAATGTTAACGGCTCTATTTTATGTACTCCCGTATCGCTTTCTGCGCGCAAAACGCACATCATTTGCTTGACACATTCATGAATATTGTATGCGTTCTATGAGCGAGAGATTATTATACACAACATATATGTACATACGTATGTGTGTGTGTGTGTGTTTGCCTCTCTTCGACAAATGTCGACATATAAATCAAGCAGCGCCGGTTCGACCTAATGATGTTGCATATATATTAATATATGTCGCTCAGATACAGTGTTGAAATATTCCATAATAATCCACATAATAATATTCCCGGATGAGTGGTGAGAGCTTGCAGCGGAGCCGACGTCGTTAGCGCGATCGCACTCGTTAACAATTTATAAATAATCGTAATTGGTAGCATTTAAACGTGACTCGCCCGCACGCGCCCACGATCAATAGGACGTCTGACCATTTCGGGACTGACCTACTGCCCTTAAGCGTCGCCTCGTGCAGCAATTGCTACAATCGGATCGCATTCTGCGGTGTAATCAGCACTGAGTATCTAGTTGTACGATCGAGATGTATGTATATCCTGACAATCTTTATTTCACTATCTCTTAACGTATCTATTATTTTAAATAACATAAACGTTAAGTTCATAAAACGAAGAAAACCAAACTATTTTTTACTCGTTATTTACGTCACTTTTATCGTACAATTTGATATTTGAAATATCATTGGTTTCAACAAATGAGTCATCTCTTCGTTTAAATGAATACATGACGTAATGGTTCAGATATTTCACATACATGCGTGTAGACACGCCCAACGCCGGTAATAATACATATTCTCAGAATCTGTGGGAGGAAGCGTGTCACGCCCCTGTAACTAGGATTTAAAGCCTAGCGACTGTTCAATTGTGCATTTACAAGACCGAGATGTAAAACATGCCAAAGTATAATAAACTTTTAACCGGATTTGTCGGCGCGTACACCTCGCGGAACGGCTGTTCTCCGAGTAAAACGAGTAAAACGGTTTGCGGCCGCTTTTATCCGGAATAAATTCTCACGTTATGAAAAGAACGTATGAATCCGATAATCGCAAAAATACACACTTGCGATATTGAGTACATACTTACTGGAGATCGAAGAAACGCTCGTTTCTCCCATTTCCTTTCCCGTATCAGAACATGCTTCGGAGAAATTTGTTGAGTCGCACACAAACAAGCATCGCCTGGTTTACGCGTTAGAAAATCACCAATATGCACAATATACATATGTAACATATTTGCACAAACATATGAAATTTACGCCCCTGAGAAAAATGCATAGGCGTTCTATGTCTCATGTGCGTCTTTACGGATCGATATTTCTCACGATTTTGTCTGGCAACTTGACCGTATTTTTGTATGAACCGTCATACGCACTTGTCAAGACACTTCCTGCGCGCGTCGCGACAATAGACGTTTTTGCCTTGACCTGAGTTAAGCATACACTGCGGAAGATCCCGGCCGAGGGAAAAGGCATAATTTTTTTTGCTTAGAAAAATGTGAAATATTGCAGAGAAGACACGTGTCGCAGCAGCAACGAGGACGGCTGGGAGTATAAATAATATATAAATAATGGAAGTATAAATAATATTTCATCACACATTTACATCTGACTAATGTTATCAGTAATACTGCTGCGCATCTATAAAAGTCTAATTTGCACAATATATCGGTATTAAAACTTTATAAGGTAGCTTGCTGTCTATCTTTTCGTGCAATAACTCTTCTTTTATTCTTTTTACGATCTATTAACCTTATCTTGTTTGTAAAACCCATCGTGTGTGTATTTTAGCAAAATTTTTACAATCTTGATAACTTTTAAAATCGATATATATTTTAAAATCTTTACAACAACATTATTTTCGTAAAATTAAAAATAATAAGTACGGATTGATCTTTTTTTCCCTCTCTCTCTCTCTCTCTCTCTCTCTCTATAATTCATTTCTAACGTGTCATATTGCAAATATCCTTGTTTCGTTTCTGTGAATTTAGTCCGCTCTCAGCGTACTTGCAGCGGAGAAAATGGTATGTCGTTTCACGCACGTATTGTGCATACGAAACCTGCCTGTGTTTCGCATCTATTAATATCTTCTTTTATCGACTATTATTAACCGACTATCCGCCATTGTAAACAACCTTTTCTATATTTACTTTTCCTCATATAGGTGGTACATATGCCGTGACGGAACACGCACGCATACCTCGCCGCGCTTCAGTAATAATAAGTGCGTACACGCGCACGTAGATACATACGTGCATTACAGCCGCGCGTCGCAGTGTAAACAACGCCCGTGGGAGCACCACGTGCAGCTGATTCACATTCCGTGCTCGCGAGGCCAGCGTCTAGGTCATCAACTAACGAGCGGTATACACCAGATTTCATAAAACTGTAACAATCAATTTGCGACAATACTCCCGTAGTCTGTAAAGCGCACACTTTTTTTGTATACATGCTGATGTGTTGGTCACAGTTTTTCGAAGAGAGGAAAGTTTGTTCACATCATGCATTTTCATCTTATTTACCGCATCGATATATTTCGGTACGATCGATATATTTACAGGTGACATTTTTACGTGTATAATGTTTTTTTTATCCATAAATCATTAATATTATCGAAACTGGAATTTTCGCCGGATTCTGCCGGATTATCGACCATTTGTTGATCTTCTGCGAGACTTTCCGGGGCGAAATGTTATCTTTATTAATAAGATAATTCTTACACAGACAAAGGTTAGAGATATTTAAGTTTCTACAGTCGTAAAATAGATGAATAGCGTAGTGTTTAACATTTAAGTAATCACGTGTGAAATCTGCGATTATCAAGCGAGAAGAATATTGATATCATGCGCAGCGTGACTGTTAGAGAAAATAAGAGCCAAAGCTCATGCACTTGTAAAAGGATGTTTGTTTTTCTTTTTTTTTTTTTTGTTTTGTTTTGTTTTGTTTTGTTTGCCTTTAGGTGTCACGATCAATGTTTCTTATCGCGATTGCGGCGTGCAATTACTTCTCGCTTCGCGTTTTGCGCAGCACATACAGCGAGATCTGCGCGCGTGATTAATTAGACTTCATCGAGATGACATTTAAATAAAGAAGTCGATATAATAGCATTTTAATGACCGTATTCAATAAATGTGCGCCTCGTCGACCGGTTGATTTATGTCGAGGTTATTAACAGTTAGCGCCATGTACTTCCGAGACAGAGTAAAAGGCGAAAGAAAGAAGCATAGAGATTTCCCTTAATCTTTTGTTTTCTTTCTTATAATCGCAATGACATAACACGAAAACTCAGCCGCTCGCGCGATGCGCCTTGCCTTTTCTTCGCTATCTTGCGTGATATTATGCGTGTGCATTCAATTATCGATATGCTGCCGTTATTATTACTGTTTTTCACAATCCGCACGCACTTGTGCGTCTATATCACATGCCGATTAACACACATAACGAGGTCATCCTATCGTCTTTTACGCAGCGCCTAAACAGTTTTTGCTCTAGGAAATTCTTAAGAGAGAAAGCTAAAGTATCATCGGCGACAAGTGAAAACGATAAAAACAATCACGTCTCTCGTTAATATTGACGTTCCGCGGCAAAAAAATTGCAAGAAACATTAGGTAAAGCCAAAAAAAAACAGTCTCAAAAAAAGACAAACAAGTATCGTTTATCAAACTATCTTTATATAGTGAAAGATACCACTAGCTATGTTAAGTAAGTTAACATTGAGAAAAATAATACGTAACTGCCTCTTGTACCTACCTCCCACAACGCACAATTATTTATATAAAAGTAATGCTCAAAAAGAGTCGAGAAACAATGCTTAAAAAAATAATACACTTATGTGTATTGTTATTTTTTTCTCTATTCTGAAAATATATATAAATATATTTATTATATTTACACACAAACGTCTCTTCGTACATATGAGATACACAATCAATATTAAATGCTAAAATGCATTCGCTGGCTGTTACCGATAACAGACGAGGTCGCATTAGCAGCAAGACCATAAAGCACTTTGGGGCTATAAACACGACTTTGCGCATCCGGATGCTCGCTCAATGTCCGCGCTTTGTGAATATCACCGGAAGTCGGCCAAGAATCACGGGCGGGTTCGCAAGAGACTCCGGCCAAATCGGAAAGGGCGTGCAATCGGAACTCCGAGTCTCGTAGTAAATATTGATCGAGGCTGTGCAAACGTTTCCCGGAAACGGGAGCGGAATCGATAGCACTGCGCTCGAGAAAAAATGAGAGAGAGAGAGAGAGACAGAAAACTTCCACATATCCGCGTCGTGATTTGCACGAACTTCAGTCGAGCGGACATATTTGAAATCCGCGACTGCAAAGGCGCGCGCAAAAAGTACAAGCTCGTTTCGCACGTCCACTTCAGTCCATATCAATCGGTCGCGGTCAGATAACTTTCTAGGAATGAGCGAAGAGATACCGTTCGTTTTATGATAATCGTCAAACTGCTGCAACATTCCTTCTTCGAAATGAAGAAATAACTCTGATAGCGTTTCGAATTAAAACTGTGATTCAAATTGCCTCCCAATTCCCGTATAATCGACGATCTCCGTCACTAATGTGTCATAAAAGTTCTGTCTAGATAAAAAATTTGAAAAAGTCTCAAATCGAAACAAGATGGAACGTTATTAATTGCCAACGAAGATTACCTATGTTCACACGTTGATGTGATTGTCTCATCTTATTCAATCTTGACTTTAAAATTCCGGAGAAAAGCGTAAAAGTGCGATTTTTATAGTTGTTTTGTGGAAGAAGACAGAAAGCATTCTGATATTTTACGATTTAGTAATATATTATTGCGTAAATATGCGCTTGCGGACGGCATACCAAGTTGTATAATTAAAGCGCGCGCACACATCGGTCAATGAGTTTCTTGCCGAAATATAGCTCGTCTCCGGAATCTTGTCTTTTAATGAAAATCATGCCTTTTAATAAACTCTCTTTTCTCGTGAGAGAGACAGGCAAAGCCGATTGAAACATTTTATTTGTTGTGTGATCGAAACTATAGTCGAATAATGATGACGACGTAATTCTCGTTGGCAATAAACGTATTTTTCCAGCGATAAGTTTATACAAACTTGCATGCAAATTTGTTTGGAAAAAAATGGAATTGAAAAGATTCGATTTTATAAATTCTCTTTCAACGTTTTATTTTATTTTTATTTTATTGTTTAGTTTTATTTTTCTTGACAATTTGAATAAGAATTATATTTTCTTCTTTGGAGCCATCTTTTTTTATAAGGTGTTTACGGGAACCATCGATATGTTTTTATCGCGTGTTCTATTTACTTGCGCACATGACGCGTCGGGAGACAATCTAATTTGCGCGAGTGTGTATTCTTCGCGTTGAAATAATGGGAAAACGGAAAGCGCGTTGAGAATCGGAAAATTAAGCCGAGCCAGCTGGTGTCGAGAACGCGACGTGGTGACGATAAAAATGTCAGCGTTATCGGCGGGAATACGTCGCGTCCTCACATCAGTCGAAGCGTGCGTGACGAGTTTGTTACCGCTTGATAAAAGTCGGTGTGTGCGTACATGTGAACCGCGTGTATCCGGTGCGCATTTCATTCATGGAAACGCACGAACCGCCATACATCCTGCGTGTATGCGCTCGACGTTTCTATTTTTCGAGAGCTCGATATTGCGGCGCTGATAACGAGCACTACGCGCGAAATGTGACGAAACGTTTGCGTTTTTTTTTTTTTTTTTTTTTTTTGCCGTTCTCTCGCGTGCAACCGAAACGCACGCGGATGAATTATGTTAACGACATCTATTTCTTTTTATTAATAAACTTCCTTCCACGTGAGATCCATCAAAGGAATAGAACTGCATTCTCAGCTCTAATTATAAGAACACATCATTCTGCTAAAAGAAAATAAGTCTCAAAAAACTGCTGTGGAATTTATTTTGTGTAATTATATGAATTTTTAATTGTCGGAAAGAAGATTTATATTTATGATATGTCTTTAATTTCTTTCTATTACTAATCTGTCTTTTGTTTTAAGACATTTTACAGTTTCTTTTATATTTAAATCTTTAAAATTGTCAAAGAGGAAGTAGCTAATATCGTTTTGATAGTTGTTTTTTTTTTAATTTTTAGAAAAAGTTCTTGTGGAAACATGCAAACCGAATATCTTTCTCGCACATTCAAAGAAGACTCTCACACAATCTCGATCTCACAAAATACTCGCGTTACTGCTTTCCGCACGCGTGATGGTATTCGCCCAAGTAGGAGGATTACCTGGAAATACTTGAAGAACATGCCTCGTTCTCACCAATAAGAATCAAGTCCGAGAAAACATTCCGCAAGAGAATTCTCGCCATTCAGCGGCCATTTTAGAGTCAAAGGTTCATCATACGTTCCGTTTATCGTTATTGCAAGCACGCACTAACGAACGAGCCATTTGTCTTGTGGCGATCCTGCGGTAGGTACTGCCAAGCTTTGTTTTATAATGCAGTCGTCTTTGTTCGGTGGAAGATATTCTTCCAAAAATTATTTTAATTAAAACGCGTCCCGAGAATTCGACGACAAATTGCGTGATTGCACGCGAGTTTTTCTCCGCCGTGTCGAATGTGTAATTATCTCATCGCAAACTCTTATCAATAGCGTGATCGTTAATTGCTTTCTTGAACATTTTTCTTGAACGATCGTCATCACTTTTGCTAACTCTAATTGACGATGTGCCAAGTGATGGGCATATCTCCGAATAATTATCTCCGTAAAAACGTCATTCTTTTCACATTCCGCGAAAGCGCTAGCTAACAATGAATAATAATCGAGTCGATTTATATGTCAGTGACGATGATCAACACGTGTTAGCTTCGCAGTGATGAGACAGTACTTGTGACAAGTGCGTACCATCAACATGGAAATATTATAAACATCTTAATATGTTATAATTAACACGTTATAATAATACGTTTATAATTTACAATTCGAAATTACAGTTCTTTAATTTGCGAATGAAGTTTGTTTTGTACAGCTTATATTTTTAAAAATATTATTAGAGATGCGATAAATATAGAAAAGCCGAGTTCAGATTGTCACGTTTCAAGGAGTGAGACATGTTCGGATTGATTAACGCTTTTAGGCATAATGATTCACGATGAATTTATGATTAACGACGATTCGTTGTAAATATATTAGTTTTATTATGCGCTAGCGTTTTTATCATACATCTAACAAATGGATAAATTTATAATATTTTGCGAATAAGCAAATACAAATGAACAAAATAACGACGACGACAGATGACATTGTTTTCTTACTTCAAGGCTTATTGAGGGTTACACGTCAGTCGTAACGTCAAGCTATTTTGCACCATGTATGACATTACATAACTCTCAGTTATTTATACAAATCGGGACTTGTGCATTACATAAATAGATCATCGCCGTCGTATACTCGGCGTTTTTCTTTTTGCGCGTATCAAGAGTGATTGTCTCGCCGCCTGGCTGCACATCACACTTTCGATACTTATAATTTGTTCTTGAACAAAACATAAGGATATGTGACAATTACTTTCGCGATCTATCATTTTCTAAAAGTTGGTTATTATCTATTAGTTTCTTCCAGAGTAGTTTAGTCAATTAAGAAACAATAGCTTTGTCAGTTAATTGCGATATACTCCTCTTCCTCGTGTGAGTAAAACAATTTTAGTTTTATTTTAAGATCTCTTTGTTTACTTACTACTTATTAAAAGTATTTTTACAAGTAGAATTTTTTGTATTTTTTTTTTGTAACGTTCAATTCAAGTATTATTTTATAGTATTAATTTATCAGAAGGAAGTGTATGAAAAGCATTCTTGTTATTTCTTTTTATTTTTGTCTCTGACTGTGAGTTGACGAGAATAAGAAATAATAAGAAACCGATTAAAAATAACATCGCAGCAAACTGTCGAGTTATTTTCGTGGTTTACACGATTTAATAATAGTCGTGTTGCAGTCAGGCGAATGTTACTTAACGAGAGATGGACAAATGTAAATGCAATTTCGTGCTGTCTTCTATGTCGTTCGTTTTTCCGTGAATCTCAAGCCAACAGACAGATCATATTCAGACATCACTCCTATCAATATTTGCTCTCACTTGATGTGACAGTGTAACAAGCATCACTCTCGAATCTCTAAATTGATTCCAGATTCTGATTCTCGAGTCTTGACATGTTTTATACTCGCAAACATCGAGAAAATCTGATGTCCCGTCCTCGCGTGCACGCCATTTTTTGCGATTACATGCGTCATACCTCGGCACGGCGATCCGGTTGGTGGAAGAGGTCGTAGTCAATTAGCGAAGGCAGATTTTTGCGCAAGATGCAAGGCCGAGAAGGCTCATCTCTTTCACGAAAGGCTGCACTGTCTGTGTACGCCGCGGTGCCCGTATTGGATCATTAATCTTGCCGGTTGGTTGCTTGGTAGCGCCGCGCTGAATCGGCTTGAGTCCTGCACGCAATTCTACAGTCCCAGGAAAGTGCATGTTCCGCCGCTACTCATGCGGGACTGCGTGTCGCGCGACCGCGACAGTATCGAGATTTACGATTGCCGAAATCGACAGAAGACCCGCGACGGGTGGTTCCGATTTCGTTGTCACGATTTTGCGGAAATGCGACACTGCGAGAATAACGTGTGTTTATTTTCGTTCGCCTAATTTGAATGTCTTATTTTTATACGTACATCTAACTCGCGATTTAAAAAGACCAGGCAAGTTTATTCTTTCAGGCAAAAAACATGAAATTATAAGAGAGAAATTATTTTTTGCGAGTTATTTTATTAGTTGTATACATTTCTTATAATTAAATATTTGACAGCAACTTTTATCAAAATTTTTCATTATAAATTGTCATCAATGTATTATTAAGAATTGTCAACATACATACGTAAAGTAACAAGGTTCAAATAACAGAAAACCGAATTTATTTATGGACACGCTAATTCTTGAAGAAACAAACAGACGGGAGTGACCGTCTCGCGTCTAGAGTGGCATACAAGATCGAGACACTGTGATATTTGTCGCGTTTATACAAATAATTGTGAAAATGCCAAACAACTTAACGCGATGTTGTAATTGACAAAAACTAGACGAAACTTATGTATTTTAAATGGATTTTCTAACGTGTAATCAATTGACAGTTTGTCAAATGACAAAGATTCTTCCTTCAAGTATTTCAAATTTCCATACAAACAAAAAATATTAAAAACAAAAGATATTACATTATATAATTAAACGTGTTATTAATTACACATTATTATTGTGTTAGCCAAGTGTATAATTACAACAACTAAAAACTTTCAAGTATAATATAATTAGCATTGAAAGTATAATATAATTAGCATTGAAAAAACAAAACATATAATATATTTCTAAACATTCAGACACTGATGTTGATTTTGAATATTCATTAAATAAGGAAATGTCTATACTCGTAATTAATCTCCTTTCTTTTCCTTCAAGAATTTCTGTAATTGGCTTTCCTTTTCTTTTTTTGCAATCGCGGAACGAATAAGCGTGTGAAACGCGACTTCCGGCTGGAATAAAATCATCTATGGCTCGCGCGCGTGCGAGAGTCTGCGGCGCAGGCGAGACGCTGCTTTTAGAAACGCGTTGTAAACAGCCGGGCGTAAATTTAGAGAGTCGCCGCTAAATCTCGCTTATTGACTGCGACAGCGCTCACTTAAGGCCTGTTGTTTACGAGGTCGACGACGAGCGGCGGCAACGGCAGCAGCGTTTTGTCGTTCTCTTCCTGATCTCCGCAACAAGATCTCTGCTGGGAATGTCTCTCCAATTTTCACGGAGCCCTAAATAAGCGTGGACTGCGGAATTCAAACGCCGTCCGTGTTGGTTTTCGCGTTCGAATTTCGAGATACGGCGCGCGGTTGACAAAAAGAGAGCGGCGAGCGTGCGAACAAATGCGCGGCGAAAGTGAATTCCGTCTCGAGTTCGACTTTCAAAAGAGTGACACACGGCTCACCTTGTGTCTCACGCGGACGTTTGCGCGTTTTATTGCGTGGCATTATCGAAAGAAATCAACCCCGAGGCGTCGAAACCATTCTGTATCACGTCGATCAAACGTCTTCGGTAACTGCGCTGTTCTGTTTTGTTTTTCTCTCTCTCATTCTTCTCGAAAACAACTCTCGATCGGCAAGCGCGGTATATAAAATAGTTATTAGACAGTCTCTACAATAGTAAAGATTGGTCCATCGCGGTCAGATTCATATCTATCGCGCTAGCAGCGACTCGTTACTCTCGAAATTCTAACGGTACCTGTCCATCAAGACGCGATCGTTTCTCGTTTGATACATGTTAACTTTACAGTAGCCTTGAGGAGAAACGGTTCATTTGAAATCAGTGCTATTAATATTATTATTCAAGCCTATTTGAGCGGAACAGAAAACTTGGAATGCCGAGACAATAAAATGTCACGATTAAAAATATTTAAATGTAAAAGGTTTATTTGACAGTAGATAAATGGATATGATGCAACAATGTGTTGGAGAAATAAATGGTTATAAGCAAACTTTCAAAACAGCAAAAAATATAAAGTATAATAATACGATAATATATTGTTGTTATATTTATACTAAATAAACAACAAAAAATAGTATGCGATATTATGCTTACATACAAAATAATCTGCGATTTCTTTGAGTAGAAATATATTTATCGCGTGCTACACACACACACACGCGCGCACACACAGTCTGTTATGAGATCTAAAGAATAAATTCTATGCAACGGCGAATCTCGACGAATAGATCTTTCCAGCGATCTTTCTATCGCGAGAATTTCTGCGCTCGTGTAAATAAATTCGCAAGCAATAATGATATCGTTTAGCGAGGTTTTACGCAATTTAGAAAGCACATTGGTCGGTGCAAATCGACGAGCCATCAAATCAGCAGATGACAAAGAGTATCTATGTTCGGAAGAAAATTTATAATATTTCTAATTTATAGGGGTTAATTATGGTGAGAGAGAAAAGAGAGCAGGGCAATGATGTCATAGTCATTATTAGTGGTGCAATTCCGCGGAATGTCGGCCGCGCTAAGTTATGAAACTACAGAAATCTATTCGCGCCGTGCCATGCGCATTGCGCGTTGTAAGTGGCACACTTTCTTCTCTACAAGCAAGATAAATATCTCGCGCGTAATTGCACTACCAGACTCTAAAACTGCAGCTGATAATTTCTTGATAACTAGATTTTAACTTCTTTTGGTTAACGAATTTAATTGTGAGATACGCACTCTCATATGACTTCACAAATAGTCAAAATGTTTTATTCCAAGTTGCTTGGCAATGCTTGATTTAATGTTTTTCTACAATTATTTTTTCTCGAGATCTTACTGAATATACAAGTAAAATTTTCAAACAACAAAAAAAAAACAAAACAAAACAAAGATACATAAATTCTTTATCACATATGTTTATACGCGTTATTGCAATTGCAGCGGACACGATCATTATTCATGAAATTATTAAATCGGAAAAGGTTAAAAATCCGAACAGGTGATTTTGTAACTTTATAAACAAAATGTCGGCGCGCGAGACATAAGTACAGATAGATTTACCGTGTGCACACACAACACGAAAGTGCGAAAAAGCGATTAAAATAGTTATATATATAAATCATCGATCGATCGGCTAATTAAAGCCGATATCGGACAACTTTATTTCGAGAGTTTGTATTGCGCCTCGTGTGCGAAAAAAGAGATTCGACGTGATGTTGTTTCGTGATGTCAAATCGCGACGGAAAAGTCGGCAACAAAGACGCTTAAAAGCGAAACGAGATACTACGAATATTCCGGCTGACCTAAATCCCAAAAGTGTTCTCGCGCGCGCACGAGGAGACTCTTTTGCGAGAGGTACTCGTCGAGCGTGTGTGTAAGTATGCTATCGATTATTCATACAAATATTTTGTTCAGCTCCTTCCCAAAAAATCTTTTCAACTAACCATGAGTTTTCTCATTATTCTAAAACGTGAATGACATTACAATCAACTCGTGAAAAGTGATTCAAGTTTCTCACGTTTGTCCGCGGACTGACCTAGATTTTGATATCGTAAGGTACGCTAATATTTGAAGATAATCGAGCTTATAAAAAGAGAGAAAGAGAAGGAGGAGAAAAAAGATAAACCCTATCTTTTTCTTTCTTTGGATCTTGCTGTCGTAATTCTTGGTGTCTCTGAATTTTAAAAAAATTTGTGCCTGCGAGACGCGACAGCCAAATTGTCATATGCAACGTAATCGCAAATTTTCCCACAAAATTTCTCGAGTTTAACCAACAAGAAATATCGCATTAACTCTTAGTATTTTTCGAAATGACGGAGAAAAATTTGATAACGATAACGATTAATCTTCTCAAGTGCATATATAAAATAGCTTCTGCGCGCGAACAGAAACGAATTGAAAAAGATATCGAAAGAAAATGTGATACGATGTATATAAAACCACATATATCCGCGAGCATGGCAAATCAGTTTCTGAAACAGGAGTTTATATCGAAAAAAGTTTTGATGAAAATATTTTGAAATTCAACTAAAGTGGGACACGTTGTCAGTTTGGATTTTGCCGAACGGTATTGGCAAAAACTACAGCGAACGTTATTTTAAAATAATCTTATTTTTATTCACTAAAATATTGATAGCGTAGTCGAGTATTAATATCTCTTACGGTTGCTATGGCTTATAGCAACACTAATTGGTAATAAAAAAAAAATATATATATATAAATATATATAAATAAATATATAAAAATTATTAATTAAAAAAGAAAGTTTCTACTATGTCCCGATTATTTCTACTTTCGACAACATCTTGCTGACAATCAAGAGAAACGATCGTGTTCTGCGCAATTTCTGGTGGATCGGTATTCAGCGTCTGGTGTTGAAATTCGTGCGGTGATAGTCGTGGCGGCGGCGGCGGCGGCGGCGACGACGATGACGGGCGCGCTACCTTTGCAGAAATCCGGAGAGCCTTGCCGAGCTCTTACCGCGAGTCGCACAAGGCCGTTTCAACGATGGTATTCGGGCCAGCCGTTTCTCTAGAAAGGAGCACGCCGCTTACGTGACCGCGACACGACTTGCACGCAGAAAACAAAAACATTTCTCCACACCGTCGCGAGTTTTTCGCTCTTGGAGAACAGAGGATCTCGTGTCGCGATCGTATGAACGCGGGTTGTATGCGCATCCTTTGAACAGATGAACGGACAGAATATCGTGCGTAAAGTATATGGAGATCGCTGTGAAACGAATCGCGTTTCTCTGCAAAAGACTGCGACGCGAAATTTGCGTTCGCAACAATGTACAAACTGCGGCGAAACAATGTGCCCGAGAAATTCGTAGTCAAAGTATGAACGCCCACGTTCACTGCGGCAAATTACTGGCATATTTAACAAAATTCATGTTACGTAAGGAAATATATTATCTGTATTTTCGAGAGAAATATCCGTTCTAGAACCTACTTCCTTGCGCTTTGTATTGGTGCCGCTCTCTTGGCCGAGCACACACGTGCTAAACATATATACTCAAAAGCCATTGTGCCAGTCCAAGATTCCGATGTGAGTCACACTCGGTGCCTCCGGACTTAGTGTATTTGAAGCCGAAGTCAGTAAATCGCGTGCGGCGCAATCGCTCAGCTAATCGAGATCGCGTTGACTCACTTAGAGAAGGCGAGCTCTCAGGAGAAGACCGAACCCTCAAAACTCTGTTTAATAAAGTGGTTTATAAGCGAAAAGAGAAGTCTGCATTCCTTCGAGAGTCAATTGAATCCTCGTCTCGCAGGAAAACAGCACAGAATCAATCGCGTCGTAGATTATCGCAAACAAAACTCGGCATTTGATTTTTGTTTGATAGTTCTTCTCTTATAAATCATGCATCGAGAGTCGGCAGTTTACGGTGATAGCTCCAGTCACTACCGAAAAGCGACCTTCTCGTGTTCTCACACATGAAGGTCGCTCTCTGGTAATGACTGGAGCGACAATAAAGATCGCGGATATCAAAAGGTGTGTCACTTTGTGAGAACCTCTCGGTGGATACCTTTCCCTTGTTTCGACCACTTTGCAGCGAATTTACTTTTACTATACTACCTTTTATTGACTTTGATCGGGTTCTGTATATCTCTCTGTATTTACGTTACGTAATACTAACTTTGCGTTATATAAACTGAAATCGACTTGACGCAACTGGACAAAGCAGAGAATTATTTTTTAACATCTCAGCGTAAACCGTTAGTACACAAGAATGTTTTTTTTTTCTTCGTTTTTTTTTTTTTGCCTTTATTATCTTTTTTTTCTGCAGACATTTTGCCAATGAGAAAATATATCTTATTGTACACTACACAAATAACGAGAAGTTATTGACAAAGGGAAGGAGAAAAGAAACGACTTGCGTTATTTCGTTGATCCAAAGGAACAAAAATTTAAGAGCCTCATTTGGCGAGCCAAAGACTTTCCAAATTTTCGGTTTTCATACACGTCTGTACATATCACTCTTTTGATATGCAGGAAGGAAGAAATCGAAAATTGCAACGAGGATTTTGCTCGTTTCATTAGAGTTATCACGCGGATCTCTTGATTTCGTGGCTCGACGTTACCAGCTATCCCGGCCATTTCCGGTTCTTGCCGTGCCATATCCGTTAGTATCAGTTAAGCGAGAATCGTGTATACACCGACATCGTGCACGTACGAAAGAGTGTGCACACGGAAGAGAGAAAAAGCATAGCGTCGGCCATTAGCATATCCTGGTTCCCAGCAAGCAATCATTTCAATCGGGCAATAAAGTACTTGCCTCGACGGCAAATTACGCAAAATTTATGCTTTGTGAACATTGTTGCATCGCGTGTATCATATATACAAGCGTTGTTTACTTGTATATATGTATATAAATCTAAACACACCTATATACACATATTCCGGAGGCGACAAGCAAGCGGCGTGGAATAACCGTTAAGACGAGCAGCAGCACGAGAGACGCACTGTTGCGGATCACAGACGACGTAGCCGAAAGGAATTCCATCGCATTCAGAATCGTAAAGGACTCGCTTTTTTTGCTATTTTCTCTTCGTCGTTCCAACAGCGTGACAAAAATCGTGTGTTTTTTGACACATAAAGACGCAACATTAAAAAAACATTTAAAAAATTGAATTAGAATATATTGTTATGCAACAAAATACAAGTGATTTCTACAAGTTTTTCGTCAAATAGATAATCAACTTATCTTTTTCTTGATAATAATTGAATTGCATTGAATTAACTTATATATATTACATCATCTTTAATTTTTTGTCAGTGAAAGGAGTGGATTTCTTAAAAGCCATAAAAAGATCGCGATTTTCTAAGAAATAGCGTTATCTTTCCCGATTTTGAAGCTAGACGCGAATCTTGTTGTCGCAAAAGTTTGCCGAACGATGATTCGATACTGAGCAAGAATCAAAGGGAAACAAGAGAAGGACTGAAGGGGAAGGGATTCTGCATGCCGTAAGTCTTTACGTTTAGGGGCGGCTGGCGGCTGCGAGCGTGCTAAGAATAACGACGAGGAGAGAAACGACCGAGAAGAATGTAAAAGATAATGGAATGTGTCGCGTCGCGCATGCGTAGCTTCGTGGAATGCGGCCCCGTAACGGCACATCCGTTAGCCACGGCATCTGCCACGAAACGCGGGGCCTTATTGCGCGCAATTTGCTTCTCTCGCCGCGGCCGTGCATCCTGAAGTCAAACGACTCGTATATTGAAAAAAAAAAGTATATTTATAAAGAATTAATATTTTTCAATAATTAATAGTATGTTATTGGTTTTTTCCAGCTATTTTTTTGCTTTTTTGCTTTTTTTGTAATATAGACCTGATCTCACTTATATTACAATTTGACAGGAAGAGACACGGAGAGATCTCTCCCTGTCTTTTCCTGTCTCACCCTGTCTCTCCCTGTCTCAAAAGACACGGAGAGACACGGAGAGACACGGAGAGACAGGGAGAGACAGGGAGGAACAGAAGGAAGGGAGGGAGGGCGGGTTTTTATTATTCATAAAATATTAAAATTAGGGAAAAATTTTTCAAAACCGCAAATATAGATATTTTAAATTTTGTGAAAAATTAGCGTTTTATATAAAGCTATACTGTCGGTTTCGAAGGAATAACTGGAAAAATTGCAGTTTACTTCGCGGGACGTGTTACGTGATAATTGCATTTCAGAGTGAGATCGTTTACTTCGCTCAACATAAAAACACTGCTGCAGAATTATGGATTGAATATGCGCGCGATAATCCATTTGCTGATTGTCTAGGATCTTTCTTTAACAACAATTTTTGTTCTTTAAGAAATCGCGACTTTTTGAAGATATATGAAGTAACTTGTTGAATATTTACGCAGATATGAGTGCCTTTTTGGTCAAACGTTTTTGATATCGCGCGCATAAAATTTTATCGGGCGAGCGTCGCGATATTCTCAAACAACTCGTCTCAATAGAGTCTTATCATATTGCTCTCGTAGAAATCGGCATCAAGAATGCGAACGCATTTATAGGGAGGATTATCAAAGCCCGTTTTTGCTTAATCGAAGTATTTTCGGGAGATATCTCTCTCTCCCTCTTTTTCTCTTTTTTTTCTTTCTCTCTTCCTTTTTTCTCTTTCTATTACCTTATTGACTCTACATCGCAAGATGTATACAAATGAGTTCGTTTTAAATTAATTTCTCGATAGCTGATATCGAAGCTACGTGTTGGAGCGCAATGGAATGAAGAGCTCCCGAGAATGTTTTTGGTCAAGACGTATTGCATCGCTATTAACAATTGAAATTTTTTGACTATTTCGTAACGTCTCTCTGGAAGGCTCCCAGCGGTTCGGAAATTTTCGATAGCGACACAGTTGGAGAAACTCGATATAATAGATTCAACTTAATAACGATACATGTCGCGTATGTTGCCTTATGCGAAATTGTAAATCAAGTTATATTATGTGAAGAGAGAGAGAGAGAGAGAGAGAGAGAGAGAGAGAGAGAAAGAGAGAAAGAGACTCTGTTTTATATAATCGCATTAAAACACGATTGTCGAGGCTAATTTTAGTTTAATTTTTAAGTTAAATTTCTCCTAGAATTATAATTATATATGAAAAAATCATATAAACAGTAAATATTAGTTTAATCTATAATTAACCCTTGGCCTACAGATATCAAAAAAGACCTACGAGTCAAACAAACTGGGTCTGTGAGACTCACGCGATTTTAAAATCGAATATCTCCGCAAAAAATCAATATGTTTTCAAATTTGGTATTTGAATCGAAAGTTTAACGATTCTGCGTTAATAAAAAAACAAAAAAAAAAAACAAATTGAAAAAATCTGTAGTAGTTTCGAAGATAAGCGTTAAAAAAAAAAACTAATTTTTTCTAGAAACGCCGATGCGCAATTTTTGAATGAGTCTAGAAGACCCATGTCAGTCCGCGAAGGATTAAATTATATATGATTATATCGTGCTGGATTAATTAATATATATATATATAGTTTTTATTTTTTCTCTTTTACAGGACAAATTTACTTTTTTCAAATATATTGTACGCAAGAAAGACAGAGAAAGAGCAAGAGAATAGTTTGCGAGTTAACCGTTTCCTCGAAAAGTGTCGTAAACACGCTAAAATGCGTTCGCGGACTCACCGTCGCCAATGTCGACATGTAGCGAATGGTAATGGTTGAACTAACGGTGGAATTCCTTACCACCGGCTCAAGATGTGCCGCTCCTCCTTCTCAAACGTGTCGCAAAAATCGCACGAGAACGAGAGCCCTTTTCACGAGAGACAAAAAAACAAATTGTGACAAATTTTCTTGGCTTCCCGCGAGACAACGTACGAACAACGGACAATTGCGTGTTACTTCGAGTATTCTTTCAGAGATTCTCGCGTCAAAATGCATGGTTAAACCTCAGTTCATCTTAAAAAGCTATATCTAAGAAATTGATGCTCTGACTTGAAATTTTCTGAGATACTACAAAACAAAAATAAATTTCAAATCTTAATACATGTGTGTAAAATTTTGCAAAACTACTACTTCTTTTATCTACACAATTTTATTGCAAGTATATTAATAAATAAAAACATAAAATAAAAGTTAGCTCTTCTGTACAAATACAACGAATAATAATTGAACAGATTCAAAGATATTTTAAAGAAATACATATAAAAAAATACGAAGAGATAAGATTTCTCTACGATTATAAGAGCAGAGAAGCGTAAGAAACGGGACAAATGTCGCGGCTCGCCTGAAGGTTTTGCTCGGCGTTTATTCCTCGCAAAGTTTTCTGTTAAATTGAAGTACCAAGAATTATTGCCTATGATTATACAACATCGAGTTTCGCAACGACCGTAGCCAAACGGTGCGCGAACCTTTCCAGGAATACGCGCGCGTCTCTCTCGTGAAATTTAATTAAAAACTTTCCGTACAATCTGCTGTGCGTCTCTCAACCCGCGGGTTGTGATTTTTGTGTCTTCGCTCGCAGTGCGAAATGTACATGTTACGTCGCAACGATCACCAAGAATCTTCTCTTTTTTTTTTTTTTTACAATACACTTTAGAAAATTGAATTTTAAGCGATCGATTTTGAATCGCGATCATCGTAGGCATCAATTATCCCGATTACATCGACTGGTTTTGGCACGACAGACGCGGCGAGATTACGTACGAAAGTGCCGCCCATTAAAAATGGAACGAGGTTGATTTAATGTCGCGGGAACAAAGAGCGTACGCTACATATTGGTAAATCTGATGACTTAGTACAATAATTGGTAAACCCGATGACTTACAATTAGTACAACAAAAGTTATAAAATGACGTCAAAGTCACGTTGCGCAGCACTGTATTTCTGTATTTACTATATTTTTTATAAGAATTCGGTAACAAATGAATCGATAATAAATTATAATGAACATTAATGTTTTTGATTAAAAGAAAGCTAATTTCTCTATTCCTCGATTGAAAATCAATCTTTTATTTTCTTTCTGTAAAGGAAGGATCTGTTTTCTAAACAGATGTCAGTTTGTCGCAAGACTGAAGACGTAAGTGTCAGCGAACGATTTGATAAACTTGTGCTATTGATTTTCTATAGTAGCTCAAAAAGTATTGGCACATTTAATAATAATGCATATAACGATTTGGGGTTGTATATCTTATAATGGAATTGGAAATTTAGCATTTATCAAAGGAATTATGAATGCTTAGATATTGATGTGTTGCGAGATAATTTATTACAGAGTGCAAGATTAAAAACTTGTTTTGTATTAAAAACTTTAAGAAAATAGTGTGTTTTCTAAGTAAAACGCAAGTGTGTCTATACTTTTTTGA
Organism: Pseudomyrmex cubaensis; assembly: GCA_014825685.1. Classification (NCBI taxonomy): domain Eukaryota; kingdom Metazoa; phylum Arthropoda; class Insecta; order Hymenoptera; family Formicidae; genus Pseudomyrmex; species Pseudomyrmex cubaensis. The sequence continues at coordinate 74,172 of QVOA01021290.1, forward strand.
GTATAAAATTTTAGTTTTTTTTTTTATACTTGTTTCAACAATATTAAGAGTTCTAAAAAAATACACTGCTTCCGTATATTATAAGACATTAATAGACATATTTTGTATTAATATATATCACTTCGTATTAATATATCACTTATATAAAGATATTTAAAAAAATGTGAGTGTACCAATACTTGTTGGAACCACTAGATTTACAAGAGATATAATGAGAAAATAGAAACATTTGAGCAAAAGAAATTAGTATGTGCGAGGATATTGATTTGATCGAAACAAATGATTTGCAACATATCGCGAAGAATTGTCGCGATTTGTATGGAGAATAAGTACAACGATCTTATAAAAAGTGTACCGACAAATTAAACACAACTGCGGAAAATCGAAAAAAAAATATATAGCGAGGAAAGAAAACGTTTGCACATCAGCGATAGACTAGAAGAATAATAGAGAGCAATTTTATTAAAAAAAAAACATGTTGAGTGATATGAAATAGGAGAAAAGAAGGAAATTAAAAATAAAAATTTAGATCGCGCACTCAAAAGTCGAATTCTATAGCATAAAAATATTATAAAATGAATATTGTGTAGCATTGAAGACAAAACCAGAGTTCTAATGGCGGGAAAAAAATTGCGATAAACAAATGCTAAGGTACTTTAATCGTGTGTTTCAGCAATAATTCGATAATTAAACGATGAAAACAATAGTTTTGTGTGAATTAATAATATATAAAATTAAAAAATAATAAATGTAATTTGCGCGAAAAGAGAAGATTTAAAATATACACAGTTTGATTTCGCTCGATAACTGCATAAATTTGAAGTATGTTGATTAAAGATAAAATTTTTTGGCGTTAGAGAACAGAATTTGAAGAACGCAAAATTACAGACAAAAGGAGGACTCTAAACTTATCGAATGACGCTAAGCCGTGCGCTGAAGAATCCGTGGCGCACAACGCGCGAGAGTAATCCGCGCAAACCGAGCCACAATGCCGCGAATTAAAAACGTATCGCGTACCGACAAAAAAGCGAATCCTTTGAAAGTGGAACGTGTAAGAAACTGCGAATAAGAGAAAAGAAAACACGGCGAAGAAAAAATAGAGAGAACTTAAACAATGGACGTTTAGATCGAGTTATCCGGTAGAGAATCTCTGCGAGAGTTGTCGCCGAGTGCGAATCTCGTTACGGATTCCCAGCGTCCGGTTTCTCGCTTCTCGTGCGACATGAAATTTATAAAAGATTTTCCTCCGAGAGATTTAATCTCCGGGCTTAATCGAAAAGTAAGCGTAAGATCGAGAGATCCACGAAAGGACACGACGAAGAACGGTGGGAGAGTTGGAGAAAGAAAGGGAAGAGAAAGATGCGTTCGATAAAATCCGCAGAATGGATTCGTCCGCAGTGTCGCCGTAAGGAGAAAAGTCCGTCGTGTCTGAACCGAGCGAGCGAGTGAGCGGAAACTCAAGAATGCGGAGAAGCGAAATAAAAGGAATCTAAATCCAAAGGAGGATGCTGAGCTTCGGTTTGAGAAGGATGAGACCGCGACTAAGAGAAAAAGGACGGCGCGATTGGATGAAGAAGTGCGGCGTGAGTCGGCGAGACAGTAGAAGCAGGATAGAGAGAAGAGTGCAAAGGACGCAATACAAGAGAGAAACGCCGAGGATGCTGAAGAACAAGGAAGGCCAGAAGGAGAGGCAGAAGAGACGGGATGGCCTAAGGTAGCGAGAGTGGAATACTGGAATGCGCTCCCAGAGGCCATTTCAGTTCGATGTCCTCCGTTCGCTCTTCTGTCTTGCCCACTCCAAGCATCTTCCTTCATCGCCCTCTCTTTCTGTCTATATGTCTTCTTTCCTCTCTGTCTCACCGGCTTCTTCGTTTCGCCTTTCCTTACTGTGATCTCTTCCATCTCTCCCTCTCTCTCTCACTTATATCTTTCCATTCACCGCGTCTGTCTCTTTCCTTTTCGTCGCTCTTCGCGTTCCTTTCGCGAAGCTACGCAGCATCTTTCACCTAGAGCCTAGGCAATCCTTGGTCATTAATCCACTACGGCCTATGGGGATTCCTATTTCTCTTTTTTTCGCGACATCCGCGCTCTGTCTACCTTCTCGTCGCTTTCGTCTGCTTGCTCGTCGGTCATCGGCTTCGCTTCGCTCCGCTCCGCGAGACCACCTCGACGATCCAGACGTCGTCTTTTGGGTATGCGACGTCATTCCCGGTCATTGGTCCGACGCAAGGTTTTCGCAAATACGCCGCGCGTAACTTGCCCGAACGTTGTCGTTCTTACGCTTTCAGACCGGAATATGTACGCTTTTATAATATGCGCGCTTTTAAAAGATACATAAATCATTCTTACAAATTTAACGTATTATTCAACAATTCCTTAACATGTTTTAGATTCATTAAAAATTTTTTTTAGTATATACATTTGTTTTTATATTATTATATGTATATTAATAATTACTTAATTGTTATATAAAATATATGTAATAGTATAAGAAGAAAAAACTTCTCTTATAATAACGAAAAATTATTGTTAACTCGGATATTTCTTTAAAGAACTTACGATAACAATTGAGATGTTGAAAAAGAACATGTGACAATCAGGACTCTTGATGACCCTGATATTCCTAGTCAGCAGACCTTTTTTTAATCGATATTTCCCGATATTAAGTTTTTTGCCGGACCTAACAAACATTCTTCTACATAATAGGTATGTAAAGTCCACTTTCTTCAATCGCACACCCGTGACTTTGCCGGAGAAAACTGGCGGGATTTTATCGCATCGACGACACGTGTCGCGCTCGCAGTATCGCGAGCCAACTCGTACATGCGTTTAACATGTGTGTTTGTGTGCTGCATATGCGAGCGCTCGTAGGTCGTACCTTATTCCCCAGAGTATTGTTACCGATGTCGCGAAATCGTACTACGCCTGCTATCTCTATGTACGGATCGTGTCCGCGAAGTCAGCAGCGTTGAGCCGCGATAAGGTAAAAAAAAAATTAAACAAAAGAAGAACAAAAAAGACGAGTAACTTTCGGCGAAGCGACAAAACGCGTTTCTGTTTATTTTATACCAGATTGTATTTGCTACTGACGGATTGTTGAAGTAATTCCGCGTTGATAAAGCGTCTTAAGTAAAATATCGAGATATTAAAAGTGTGCATAAATTACAAAGAAAAATTGGAAAACTGATCTCTTAATAGAAAGCAAGCTTGTTAGATGTTAAACTCTCTATTGCCACAGCTATAAGTCTATTGGATTGATTAATGTAGAAAAACAAGTAACTATATAATTATTCAGAATCGAATAACAAAACTTAATTGTTCACTTAAGTGCGTGCACAAAAAAACTAATAAAGTCTTGATAAATATTGTTTACCAAACCTTTATTGCGCAAGATATCGAATATTAAAAACATACAATAGAGCTACAATAATATTGTAATAGAATTATCGTTACTATTTTTATGGCCATTTAGGATATTTTTATTAAACATATAACAAAAGAAAATTTTTTTGAAACAAATATTTTAAGGTGCGTACAAGTACATACTAGCGACATAATAGTGACGTAAATAAACACACCAATTACACACATTACGACATATAAATAGCAAGAATTTTATTTTTATCGATCTATTTATGTCAATATAGTTTTCTTGATGGCACATGCGGGCGTATATCAAAGTGTCATGATCGACGTAACGATAATAACATTGCTTGTGGTAGACAAAAAGCAAAAAGAAAGCGTTTATATCGTTGTAATTTCAAAAATGTAAGCTTTGCATGCACGTGTCATTGAAGATAGTACAAGAAATAGATACCCATGTGTTTTACTCAAACAAACCCGAAATTGAGCAAAAAAAGTCTTAAATTCCTTAATTTATAAAAAATTCGGATATGCGTAGGTACATACACGGCGCATGAAAGAGGAAAACAGATCTCGCGGAGTCAATTGAAATTGGCGCCGCGAAAAGTAAAAATAAGTCAAAAAATTCCTCATTAGCTAAACAATAACCACTGCCCTGCTGAAATTATTTTTCTAGCGAATAGAAAGCAAAGACTTCACAAAGATAAGACATATATTACATATGACGCGATGCGCAGCACGCATTTGAAAAGAAGTTTAGCCAGAGCTCGCTAATATTTCTCGTCCGGCTGGTCGGGCCGGTCAAAGACCATCGATGACCATGAAAGATCGCGCTACCATCTGGCCTTGAAAAATTTCACGTACAATCTCGCCACCTACATCCTACTGGCGAGTAACGCGACGACAGCACACGCGTTTACGTGTATATGCGCGCGATTGTATCGGTATGAAGAGGCATTAGCTTGGTGCAAAACAGACAGTCGTGATCTCGAGCAGCGGTTCGTTAGCGGCGCTAATGGCTTTGAACGGATTATTATTAGAATACCACAACAAATTTATTGTTACAGAAGCGTGATATCTGTCGCATCTCACGGCGTGTGCATTTAAAGCCACATACATAGAAGAATGCGAGAAATAGCAAACACATTTGATTTTTTTTACTAGCATAAAATATTAATGTTTCAATTTTAAAGAGCCGTGGCAAAATAAAGATACAGGAAAGACGTTTATAATAAAACACATATAAACTTACAGTTAAAGCATAACTTGCTTTTATATGGAATGGCTGACGATGTTTTTATTGTCTCATTTGACATAGGAGGCTTTGTGTAAAAATATGGAGCTGTAAATTATTTAAAACATGTAAAAAATGACACTCGTATCAGATGCTGAACAATACTTTGAGGTTACTTTGAGATACTTTTGAAGTTTCTAAAAATTTGTAGTAATTTGTAGTAATTTGCATAATTAAGTATCCGTAAAAAAACAATAAAATTTTGAAAGTAAGTTATTTCCTAAAAAACGATCGTCTTTCAACTATAATTAGAAATAACTAAATCAGGAAAAAATCAGGAGACTGAGAACGTAGGTGTGGAACATTGCAAAATTTATATATTAACATAAATAATTCATAAATTTGCGACATGGAAAAACTTTATATAATGCGGGATCGGTTCTTCGTATTATTCCAGCCTTGTTTATTTCACGATAATTACGTGCGAAACCAGTTGTCATTGTCGATGGAAGCCGTTACGAATTCTCGCAAACCAATTATCTGCCCGAGTTTCAAAAATGTAAGCTTTGCATGCACGTGTCATTGAAGATAGTACAAGAAATAGATACCCATGTGTTTTACTCAAACAAACCCGAAATAATATGCTATTATTAGCTAACGCGAGCGAAAGAAAACGGTAACGATGACAATGATGGTGAAGTAGAAGTTAAAAACCAAGTTTCTTGGAATGAGTTAATTCAAATAATTTATTCACTGCTGAGTGAACAAAAACGATTATGCGTCCATTGAAGTATCAGGAAATCCGAACGGTCGAGTTTTATCGTTATTTGATGACATTTACTTTTGTTAATGAACCGAGCTATATGTGCGCTATGATTTAACCGCCAAAGACAACTCAAGTATCAAGTTCTGCTACACAAAGTAGCAAGTTATGTTGTTACCAAGTCGGCGAGAACAATCGGATCTCGAGTCTTCGAGATCTTTGATTGTTCGTTGATGTTAAAGACAGAATACATTAAAAACAAGTCGATAATGCGATGGATCTGCCTGGTGGATGATTTTTTTCGGATCGACGATCTCGTCGAGACTTTTGATGACTTCTTACTCCTGCTCTCACACATAAATTAACAGTATTATAAACAATCATCGATAAATAAACGTTGAGAGTGATGCAAGTTGCTTTCTGATGTTTACAGATAGATCTGAATTAATTCGGCGACGTAATAATGACAACGTCGTGTTATTCTAAAAGCGGTCTGTAATCATCGGACGTTTTTTCCTTTGAGTTTCTTTTAAGCCGCGGGTAGTTTATGAATTCTACGCGTCGCCACAGCAAGATAGTCGCTTGAATCTCGCGATCTCAACTAATTATAGTGACAACCTGATAAAGAGGTGCTAGTGCCGTCCATTATGCTCGCGGCGCAGCTTTCTATCACGCTTTCTATTCACGGAGAAGAATCAAAATCTCCGATCGCGGGGTTGTTTGCTTACTATAGCCTGAATAAGTAAAATCGATATGTTATTAGAAAAAATAAAATTCAGAATTTACAAATATATTGGTTATGCGCGTAGAGATTTACACACATTTTTACATTACTAATTACATACATATATGTATAGATATCTCAGAGACAGTCCCTCAAACAATACTGTTTTCTTTTCGAGAGAAGATGAAAGTATATATATACATATATTTGCTGTTTTAAGTTTTCTGTATTTTCCATTATTTAATTTATACACATTGAATTTATACAGAAAATATTCCTTAACTATATTTTACATAGTTCTTTTAATATACTTGATAAAATATTTTGATTTCACTTCTTTTTATTGTTACATGTTTTATTTAAAAACTAATTCTATTTTTAAATTCTAAGAACACATTTTACTTTACTCTTACTTTATTTTTCACGTTATTTTTACTTTAATAAGCTAAATTTGAAAAAAAAACACATAAAAGATACGTTGGCGTTTTTGTTTTACATTTTTGATGTCTTTTTATCGACAAATACTGTCTTTTCGAGAGAACATGAGTGTATTGTAAATGGTTAGGAAAGATTCTAATAATAATATATTTAAAAATATATAATAAAATATTTAGATAACTGATTAAAATGTATGATAAAATATTTAGAAAATTGATTATAATTGTACGTTATCTTTTCAGAGAGAATTAGATATAAAATCTCTAATAAATATTATGAATTATATTTTCTTATATTTTCGTAGTTTTTCCAAATGGCTAGTAGTTAGTAACAACTTCTTAAATTCATAGTAATTTAGTTCTGAAATTAACGTGAATATATGATAACTTCTTTATAGATGTGATGCATCGAAATTTTATTGAGAAAATCGGCAAACGAAATAAAATGCTTCTAAATTCTCAATCCTTTGTGGACAGACCTTAAAACTTTTGACTAGTTGAATAGATTGTGAGTCTGTGAGACCTACGCGATTTTAAAATCGAATATCTCCACGAAAAATCAATATTTTTACTAGAGACGCAATTTTTGAGTGGGGGATCCATGTCATCTGTCCGCGAAGGGTTAATTGTGACTTTTAAATATGAAACTAGATTGACCTTTTTATACACCTTTTTATATAATTACTCGCTCGCACAATATTTCCATATTGTGCGAATATTCGCACAAATTGGATAAAATGCGACGCGTGATAGACTTATGGACGTCGAACTTTATCTGCTAAATGCGAGATGTGTAATAAATCATACTACATATTTAGCAGTAATAATATTGGCAATGAAACGATCGCGTCGCGACGTGTTGGTTACGTAAGATCTCGCGACGCAGATTTGCGAGAAAGAAGCGACGAGAGAAGGAACGAGATTTTCTTCAAAATGAGGGAGAAAATTCTAGCTTTTGGACGAGCGCGCAAAGATATTGCGACGCGAGAATAAAAAGCCGAGCGCCGATAAGCCAAGTTGGTAAAGTCGGAGTGGAGAACTAGAAGATTAGAAAATCGTTCTCTCCCGTCACACTTTTTGCTGCGAGCAGCATCGTAATTCGCGGTGTCTCAAGGCTGCTATTTGATGAGCTTATATTTCTCGTGTATTAGTGCACTAATATATCCGGTGAAAAAACGTCTGGCATCGGATATTTTCATTTGACTGGACCGAGAACGCAAATACGCAGCGAACTTTTAATTCATCGCGAGTAAACAGTCGCCGCAAACTAATTCATTTGCATTACGCGATTATGCTAATCAAAGTATTAACGAATGAGGAAGTAACAGCCGTATATCAATTTCGCGTTTCCACGATCTGCGATGATAACCATTGTAGTGTATCTATGTGTTCTCCCTTATCTCATTCACTTGGCGAAATTGGTGCAATGTGCGAATTCGCGATCGTCTGCAGTGAAACTTTTTTCTCCCGACTCAATTACAAATTATTTTTCGATTTCTCTACACGATGATTAACTCGTTTGTTTAAAATAGGAATGTGATAGAATATACATTACATTTGTCTAAAAATAAATTTTTCTCTACAAACGAGACAATCTACATAATGCGACTTTATAAGATAAACCACTTTATCTGACACAAATTTTAAGATCTGACTGAGAATTATTTATTTGCGTCGAATACACACACACGGATTGTATTATTTATTATTGTGGTGTATTATTTTATTGAAAGTTTTATCAATTTTGATGGTACTAATTTACGAGTCGATGATTATTAGGGGTAAACGGTACAGTTGTTATCCAATGATTGGCCTCATCTTAAACAGAACAGAATATTATGAAATAATTTTTTTATATCCTTTTCTATGATGATATTTAAGTTTTTTGTACTTTTTTACTCTAAATGCAACTAATAATTTGTCACTTATGATTAATGTTATAAATAAAATAATATGACCAAAGATAGAACCAACAACTGTACCGTTTACCTCTATATTAAGCTCGTCACAAAATAGATTCATGTAACAACGCTCGAAATTCTGCGGACGATAAATCGGTGATTGATATATTATAGTTTCAATTGTACCCTCTCGTTTCCGATGATTTTACAACCTTCTCGTGTACACCTACACTCAATTAGGCCACGGAACATATGCTATATACTGCGAACGGCAGTATTAACGGCTCTTGCAATCTTATCGCTCGTTAAATGAAAGAAAAAAACCGCGCAGTCGGTGGGAAACAACTATCGACATTGTGAGGAAGCAATCATCCCCACAATGGCCGCTCCGTTTTGCCCTTAAAGAGATTGATCGTATACGCTTTTTCAGATATCGGTCATCGATCGACTGGGAAAGGCCCGAATATTCTTTCTCACAATCGCGCTTTGTCGAATTTCCTTTATTGTCCGAATAAATCATCGGCGTGCTAACGAATGCGGTGGAAAGATAAATTGCGTGTAGTTTCTTTTTTCTTTTTTACCGAATAAACAGAGGGTTGTATATTATTGTTCATGCGCGAAGCAATTTCGATAAAGTGTCGCGCGCGTTATATATATATATATATATACACGCACGTGTTTCTTTCATAGATTCTTTCAAAAAATTACCTGGTATTTCTTTCCTTTCTTGTTACAGTCAACGATCTGCTCTTTCTGTGAGCGATTTTGATACGTTTGTCAAGAACGTTCGTTGTTTGTTTGTTTTTTTTTTTTTTTTATTCTTTGCGCCGAATTACGAAATCAACGAGCGTTGTCCGAACGAGGTCAACAGACACAGAGCAAAGTGTGACTCAAGCGAGAGAGAGAGAGAGAGAGAGAGAGAGAGAGAGAGAGAACACGCGCGCGTTTGAGAGCTCCTACGAAGAAGCGCTCTGTCCGATTGTGTCCGAAGTGGTGGACGACGACGTCGCGTCGAGCGCGTTGCACTCGAAGAACGGCAACACGAGAGTCGACTATGCATCCTCGCATTCCTCTCTCACGCTGCGGCGGCGGCGATGGCCGGCCAGGGCCGGCGGCCCACACACAACTATCAAACATTAGAGGAGTCTCTCCCCCGCCTCCCGATGGCCACCGCGCTCGTATAAGGCTTGTCTCGCCTCCGTCGGCCTCTCCTGTCCCACCCTTCGCAGAACTTCCTACCTCTCTGCCTCACCGTGCGGCCCCTGCGGGTCATACACACGCACGAACACACAAAAGCGAGAAAAAGCGCACGAGAGAACAAAGAGGTGAGACAGAGATGAGAGATCGAGTATGTATATATGTATACCTTGATACCGGCTCAGTCGGGTCCAGGATCTTGCTGAACCTTGCGTTCCGAGAAGTCGCAGACTGCAACGAGGAAAGTGCCAACTCCGTTGCAGACACAAAAGAGGCGGTCGTCCGGACCGTGACGTTGCTGTTTTTGCAACAAAGTATGCGAGCAATTTTTTTCTCTCTGCATTGCTTGCGTTGCGCTTTCCGTTTAACTCGTTCAGAGAAGATCTGTGATCAGGTCGAGTGGTGCGATCGTGCTGGAAAATCGAAAAACAGAAGTTGCGATCGAGAAGCAAACTTCAAAAAATCTCTTTCAAGAAAATATCTGAATATAAATGATTTGATTCTTAATCACTAATACAAAATATAAAATGTTTTCTTTATAAATTTCCACTTAGATTATTTATAGTGTATAGATAGATCTATCTTGCTTATGTCAAAATTCTCCATATATTACGCGACAAGAATGATCAATAACGATATCTCACACGTAAAAGAGTTTATACACAAAATAAACCTAAACTGGGAAATTTCACGAGTAAATAATAGATAATTTCTAAAGCGTGTGTTTTGTTTTAGAATCGAACGCGGACGAAAGACGGCTTGTCGTCGATCGCATTAAGCAACGTCAGCTGCTGGTGAGGTAACGTCAGAGCAGGGCAGGGCAGGGACGGCTGTCGTAGTCCATACTGCAATTCATTAGTTAAATAATGCTGGCACGCTCGGGTCATTGGCCGTGGGCCCGCTGCAATTGCTCCGCCGTTGCCATCGCCACCAGTCCAGATCGACCAGTTTTCGCGATACGATTAAAACAAAAGCTTGTTACACGGGGTGGATAATAATGGACGCGTTCATAGTCGCGAATCAACTGGCCGGCTGTTTTCGTTTTGGGATAAAGTTACATCGCGGTTACATCAGCGATTGTATCGCGGAAATTACGGCAATTATTTATTATTTCGCGCGGGCGTAAAAAGAATTGCGTTATTATCGCGATTCTTATTATTATATTATTTACCGCGAATCTGAAATATAGTATACGGCGCGCGAGTTCAAAAGTAAGCTGCCACATTGTTAGATTTAAATCGCGCTGCGCGATAACCTATATTAGACGACGACGGGTTCTCTCGAGTGGACAGGTAGGTATATGGCACGCTTACAAGAACAATGGACGGAGACGTAAACATTGGCTTTTCAAAGAGATCAAACGCGGTCTTGGTCGAGTTAGCTCCGATAAGAAATTTTTCAACCGCGGAAACTACAATCTCTTCTTCCGTCCTTTATATTTTTCGCCAAATATTTTCCAACAGAAATAAATTTCATTAAATTAATACGTGTTTAACAGTTTGTAACTTTGTATTTTATTAAAATATATGTTGCTTTGTATTACCTATATAGAAAAAAACTATACGTAATTGTATATAATTGTATATAATAAAAAACTATACGTAATTGTATATAACTGTATATATTTTTGCGTATATATAAATATATTTACTCTCGCGGTTCTAGTTCAAAAGTCAATCCTGTATTTGTTAACTAGATTTAAATCGGATTCTTCTTCGATAATTCGCGTTAAACAAATCTGATCAGTTTAATATCGCTGGACTCGACGAATGGAAAAAGCTGAATGAGCGCATAAATGCCTCCGCTGATTTTTTGATTCGATGGATGGAAGAGGAAGAAGGAGGTCCTTGACTCGTTCGGTGGCACGGCAGACTGAATCTAGAGGCTGGTCGTGTGATCTATAAATACCAAGTAGATACGATCGCGAATCCCGTAGGGATATCGTACGCATATTTATCCGCTTGTAGATATGTACGCCATTTCCAACGTATCGCGATAACTCGCGCGATAACTAACGATATCACGTAGAATTATTTGAATGGATTATTTACCGAAAACTTGGATAATTGATAGACGAGTCCGCGTTTAGAACAATATAATTCATTATAAGAGTATAATTCACTTGTTCACTGTTTACTGTAGATATTCCTTTTACGATTTAGTTCTTTGCGGATTGACTGATTGTCCGCTCGTCAATCAGTTATGCGGACTTCTCACTGTGTTAGCGAAAAGGTTGAACGGGTGTCGAGTGAGTTTAATGACAGTTTTGACGCCCAAAGTTGTAGTCGTCAGTGATGAGGCTGCTAAAGTCCGATGACTCGACGCGTAAGAAGCTCGTTTCTCCCGTTAGCGCGCTCCGCCACGGTTTATTACTGCGCCGTTCTATTTACGGCGGTGCGATATTGCGCGGCGCCGCCGTTGCGCGCCTCGTTCGTTCGAAAAAGCGAATATAATCGGGAAACATAATCGCCGAGTCAAGAATAAAAGCAGGAAGCGCTTCATTCCTATGCAAATCCGAGGACGGCGCCAAGTTGCAGCACACACCTCTCTTTCCTTTCACCGTTCAGCAGACACAATGTGATATGACAGCTGGGAGGTTCCCGCTGCTTTTATACTCGCGTGTGTGTTCGCGATTAAACATTAGAGACTCTCGATAGCGCGGTCTAAGCTCGATCTCTCTTTCTCTTCGTTCTTTCTCTTTCAACTTGGTCGCTAATGACCAGGTGGACGCGAAGAAGGCGCGGCTGGCTGTGGCGTGGCCGTGAAAAATATCTCGCACCCGCCATTTCTTTCCTGAAGATGATCGATTGTAGCTCGCCTCGTGGATGACTTTCTCGAGGCTTTCTCGATATCGATGACTGACCATTCGTCGTTTGATTGGGAGGAGATTATACTGAGGAAAGTAATCGTTAAGGTCACTAAAGAAGACGAAGAACACGCGTGCAGCCACACAAAGGCAAGTCGTCTATCCTTGAAACGATGAACTTTTACGAGAAGACTCGAAAGCTCGATGGGCGACTTGTGGAATATACGGAGCGACTCGGAACAATCGCCGTTGCTTCAATATTTTGACGAAGTTTGCATTTTCTTTAATATTTAGAGTCGAGACGAAAGAACAATTTGCGAATATTCTTCTCAATTTTGCAGTATTACTCTCTCTTTCTCTCTCTCACACACACACACACACACACACACATATATATATATATATTTATATATTTATGTATATTTGTTCTTGAATCTAAAAATTTTAACTTGAAAAATTAGAAGATAATTTGATTATTTTTTAATAAAAGAGTACATGAAGTAAGAAAATTTCTTCTTAAGAAGATTATATCAAGATCAATTGAGATCTCACGCTTGCAAGTTGCAACATATGAATTTTTTTACTCTTGGTTTTATACTCGGAATTCCTTTAAATAAAAAAAGTTCTGATACATTCTATAGAGAGAGGTATCAAATTTCTTATTTATTCTTCATTTACCATCGGATCAAGATAGTTGTCGTAACCACTTTGACAAAACATCTGTTTACTATGTTTAAATATATTTATGGAGCTCTTGTATACGGAATGATAATTAAGATGTTGCAGTGTTGCGTCTCGAAGAATGACATATAGACGTAATAATATATAAAAAAAGAACATTTTGACTGTTTAAGAACGTTACGATGTCAAAGATTAATCAACATGTGCATGAGATTTTCTCGGCGGTAGTTTCTAATAAATCTTGTGTCGACTTCTGTATGGATGCACTATTTTTCTATGATATTTCTTCTATGAGATTTTCAAATTACTTACGTTGCAATTAGTAACACGCTAAAATTTTACTGCATTAACAATCAATTTTTTGATTGATAGTTGCCCGACGTTTATTGTACTTTTTTGGTCTTTACCGTGTACACGATCATTTCGTTTCTTTCAAAAAGTCTTCCTTGAGCCGTAAAATGAAAATTATAATCATAGCGTACATTAAGTAACTTGCCTGCGGCTTTTGATGTGTATATATATTGACCGCAGTAACGAGACAAAAAGAGGATTTTTCCACGCATCGTCTGGTGTGTTTTATTATCGCTGCATTCTCTTGGTCATTTTGTTTGTCGTTTTCTCGTGTTCAGCGATAATGCACGATTTCGTGGCACGTGGCCGCGCATTCCAACAAAGGTCATTAAACTCAACAACGTAGACAAATTCCTTGGCCTAATCGTCCAAGAAATACACAAAGATATCGCGATATACATATCTACCGTAATATCGCACCACATTCCATTTCTTGTTGTCTATTAATCTTACGTTATTTTGATATTTTGTGACAGATGTCATTACCACATTTGACAACGTCATTAACAATTATTACAAAAAAATCTTTAACAATGAATATATAATACTACATTCTTATTGTTAATTTTTTTTATTGTTAATTATTGTTTATTATATCACTATATAATTTTTCATGTTCAGTCATAAAGTACTTAAACCCCGTCAACGTGGTAATTTTTTATTCTCTCAGACAATAGGATAAGCCCGCCTGAGAGTAAAAAAGACAGCAATCTTTTAAAAGAACGGCGAGCTCCAGGATGTTAATCGCTATTGCGATAGATCTACTTGCGCGGGAAGAAATCACGTTGACGATAAGAGCCACGCGCGTCGTATAAGAGACAGACGAGTTATAATAGAAAGCAGGCGACCAGCGTGTAATAAAGCATAAAGCTGGCTTCATGCACAATTTGTGCGAAACTCGATAGGAGGCGGTTCGCACGATCCACGAAACTGGATCGGATGTGTATCGAGGCGCAAGGAAACAACAGGCTGGCAAGCAGGCAGAGATTGGCCGTTTTACCGGTCGCACGGAAAGGAGCAAGAAAAGAAACGATCTTATCGATGCCGCCGATACGGATCGCGAATCCGTATTGATCGACGGATAATTGGATCGTTGCCGCTCGCGGATGACCAATCATCGCTTGGCGAAAGTAGATGAATCGACAAACATTGCTTCCTTTGAACGCCGAGTATTTGCCACACAAGGCAGTTGGTTCTGCTACTTTTAGAAAAAGTTCGGCGACTCGCGCGATACAACACTGCCGTCGATCGAAATCATCTGACGAATTTATTAGCGAGATCTTAGTCTCGTGTTATCTCCGTAATAGCGTGGTAAGCTCGTAAAATTCAACATCAACATGTATCAATTTTGAAAAAAAAAATCGTTTTTCTCGTGCGTGACATTACGTGCATCGATATCAATCGTTCTACGTAAAGTCAAAGAAGATTATTATTTATTTAATTAAAATTAGTTATCTTTCCAGAGAAAGAAAATAAGGTTAGCCATACTTTTATATTTTTTATTTATTTATACACTTTTATTGCATAATAACACTTTTATTGTATAATTTTTATATCGTACTTTGAACATTGATTCAGAATACAATGTTGTTCCTTAATTGCGAGCTTCGTTCTAGCCACTCATTGAAATCGATTGAATGCGACTCTGGTGACCAAGCGGTCGGTCCAGTAACTTGAATAAAAGTCCATATAAAGCTAGGTATGCCTAAGCCACTCAAAGCAGAAGAATAAGCCTGTGACCGAATGTATTACTTGCGGATACTTGAGCACAGGTGTATTCTTCTCTGATGTTCGCTCGCTTGTGCATATCTTCACGAAATGGAGAAGACGAGAGAGTTCAAGAAACGGACTCGAGGTCAGTTCACACGTACGTACGTGTGTGCATCGAGTGCGCGGCCCGGTCGTTGCAGTTCGATACATAAACGGTCTGAGGTCGGGTGTGCCGAGAAAAAAAACGAGGCAAGAGCAAAGAGTGAACGAGATCACGAGACAAGAAGAGAAAAAGAAGATATACACAAGGAAAAGAGAAAGAAGGAGGGAGAGAAAAAGAGAGAGAGAGAGAAAGAGGGAGGGAGAGAAGAGAAAAGAAATGAAAAAAAAAAAACGCACTTCATGCAAGATGCTATAGAAGGCTAGCTCGAGCTGACGACCTTCTAAGGCCGCACCAAGCAAATGCTTGCCACTCTCCTCACCTTTTTCCACTCACTTTTGCCTCTATCTGCGATCTGTCTATCTCTCTTTTCTTTACCCCCGCCCGTCCTTTTCTCTTTCCCGAGCGTTGTTCGTTGCCGTTCCAATCTTCTCGCTTCCTCTCGCAGATACTTCTTATCTCGTTGCCGATGAAAAGTATCGTCGTTCTTTCGTGAAGCGAAATTAACTACTAAAGACGAGAGAGAGAAAGAGAGAGAGAAGGAAAGCTAAATCTTCCGTAATGGTTTCTTACGAGCAAGCGAGTGAGCTCAAAGAGGAGCAGCTTTTGATAGCTCTCGAGATAGATCTTTGTTTGTAACTTTTTGAGTGACGAATTTTTGAAAGTCAGAAAAAAATTATTTTATTTTATGTCTTAAATGTATTTGTTTAAAATATATTAAAACAAATTATAGAAAACAAGAACAACATTTTGCTGCTAGGGAATTGCTTAGAGAATATTTGTTCCTAATAATATTATCCATCGTAAAATTGCCTAACTTCAGGACAAACTAAACTTACACATGTGTGCCAGTATCTTTCAAAAGATTAAGATGCATCGCCCGTCAGCAGTGTGCAAAACGTAGAATTTATGGCCTTTCGGTTTTTTTTTTTATTTTTTTTTATTTTTTTTTTATTTTTTTTATTTTTTTTATTTTTTTTACAAATGCCAGGAAAATGGCAGGAAATTCTATATTTAGCCGACAATGATTCGACGAATTCCTTAGTGACGCGAACGAGCGATGACGGAACTCTTGCGAAAGATACAATCCGATGCGAAGGACGAAGAACACGCCTCGTCGTCATCGTCGAGAACTCATAGGTCGGTTTCTCTTCCTGCGTGGCACCGCGAAAAGTAAAAGTGAGTGAGCGCTAACCGTAATGTACGTTTTAATCAGAATTTATGCGCCTATTATCGACAAGGATTGCGCCGTGTATGCGTGAGCGTGTAAAAAATGCATTCTAGAAACGATTGTTTAATAATATTCCGTTACGTTCGTCAGACGTACAAGGTAAGCCAGTGTGAAAGGTGATTGCTACGCGGATACATTTTTTCTCTTGCTCGTTTCTACACACAGCATATATACAACATAGCAGCATATACACACTCGAGTTTCTCACCAATAACGCATGCGAAATTCCAAATCTTCACATGCGACTGTTCGCTGCTGCCTTTGGTTTCTTTCGATTCTTGCATAGAGCTTGCGTTTTTATTCAAGTTCTCTAAAGAGGAAAAATTCTAATCATTTATCATTTAGCTGCTTTAATATTACAATCGTAGCAGCTGTACGCAAAATAATTGTCTGCAAACTAGTTTTCAACTTTTTTTTAATCTGTAAACAAGCGATGCATCTATTGCTATCTGTATCAAACGACGCATTGTCCGAATGTATCTCTACTTTATACGATTGAAGAAAACTTTGCATGTTTTGAACTTTGCGCGTGACGAAGTTAATTTTTCGCGATGATTTCTTGGAGTGCTGTATTATGTTTGAATTCGAGCGCGCAAATGAAACTTTGCTATTGACAGTTTCATTATTATTAAACATCGTTTTTGAGTACATACACAACACACACATACAGTGTGTCGATTAATTTTTTGATTCAATTTTAAATTTGATTCAATCCTAAATCTATAAATAAATTTATAGATAAAGTAAGCGCAAAGTAAATTATCAGAAGTTGTCTTTAATATGTTTAGTTACTGTTCTATTATATTTATTACAGTGTTGAGTGAATGCAGAGGAAATGGCACGCGACTTTTCACTCTAACAACTTTCGTAATAATTTATTATGATTCTAATGTACAACACAAAAATCAATTTCGATACGACGATACGTTAGGATTTAATATTAAATTTATCCGGAGGAAAATTATCTCATTTAGCCTTTAATTTAGCGAAGAGATTTTGGAAGAGCTTTATCATTATCAATCGATTGATCAGTCGACGGATGCCTTCCACTTCGCAAGAAGTTTTGCTTTTTGATGAAGTGCTTAATTTTCTGCGAAATTTACCTGGTGCCTTCGTCTACGAACAGCTTGGTAGACTCAAAGCTATGATAGAACCTAACAATTTCCGCTATATATCAACGCTCGAAATTCGTGGAAACTGGTTCTATTGTACAAGATTGTCGACGTCTGCATGATCAAAGAGCGCCCACGAAAGTACTCTCCCTCTCTTTTGATCTCGTGCGCATGAGGCCAATTCCAGTTCGTCTAGCGACTTTATTACTATCATTATCTATTAATATATAAATTGCTGAATATGGCTTTTTTTGCATCCGTAATAGCCGGTGCGCAGTTTTAGCGCGTTCCGCGAACCACTTTGTTCGGGCATTCACGAACTCGGCCAGAGAACATGTCTTTAACGTCGTTATTACCATCATCGTCGATTGATAGCTCAATTGATGAAACACGCGTGCGGTTTCCAAAAAACCGTCGGTGGACTTTCGCAGGAAAGTTGATAATAAGTCTTGATCTTATTAATTGATACTTGTTTTTCTCCGGTAAAGTCGATTAGCGTCTTCTGCGTCGTCGTGTTTTACGCTTGAGCAAAACCGTGACGCGAAGTTATTGGAATAATGCGTTTAACAACTTCGCCGTTATTAAAAGGCATCGGTTAAAGATTCCTCGACTCTTTTATATGTTATTTCTTTTGGCGTTTTGCGCGACGAATACGCACCTTTAATACTTTTATTGCTGTTATCAGTGTGTGACAATCGATGGCAGCCGTCCAATGTCTACCGCCGACAAACAATCTCTCAAGACGACATATTTAGCGACTCGTGACCAAGCTCGAATTGAAGCCGTTTAATGATTTATGTATTCTATCATGTATTATTATGTCAAGTGACATTTCAATGATTTTATAACAATATAGGTCTTAGATATTTTCATCTTATATTCAATTGCAGAAAAAACAGCCGGGTGCAAAATTTTAAAAAAATTATTTTGAAGAAATTGAGAGATGATTGCTTTAGAAAAAATAGAATTTAGATTTACATATTTTGTTAAAATATTTTACAGTTTGAGAAATGACTTGCACAAAATCACAATTTGTAGAAAATGTGTCAATAGTTTCCGATAATCATATATAATGTACATCTCAATTTTTGTGCACACTATTTTTTAATATTGCTAATGATTGGTTATTGATGATATGTATGACTAACTTTTCTTTATTGAAGAATAACAAATAAAATAAACATCGACTAACTTAGTTTGATTCGCAACGACTAACTCTTCAGCTACGAGGATCCTGGCTGGCAAAGGCTGCTCCTACAGCATTCTCGAGATACCAGACGTTTTCTTTGCTTTTGTTTCCAGCAAAATCGTGGCTCTCGCGTGCAGAGATACATTGATGACGAAAGTACACGCGAGATATGCGCTCGCGCGTGGCAAGTGCAGCGAACTTCGTGTTTTTGCTTTCCGAAGAATGTTTTGCCAAGCGTGATTTAGATCCTGTGTGCGTATTTTGCAAGATATGAATAAAATAATTGTATGTAAGCTAATAAATAATTATAACTAATAACTAAAATTATATGTAACTAATGTATAAGTCAAAAGAGAAGTAATAACTTTTAATTCTGCAGCGTAGGTTTTAATTAAAATTTAAACGAGTATAAACAAATATGTATAAAGTTTAGGTACCGTATATATAAACACATACAACACATATATAATTACAATATTCCGTCTCAGGATTACGTTTGCGTTTTTGGGTCCGATCTACTTGTGCGAGTAATATAAACATACATTTTCTGATATTTTTTAAGAAAAGATTCTTTCAAGATATTTTAAAGTAGCAAATACATATTATAATTATGCTAGTCATAACGCGTTAATAGCGCGGGACATATGTCACCAGCCAAGTGAGATTTGACCGAGATTCGTCGTTGCGACAGCGATGTTACGAAGAAAAACAACTCGCGGATATGCGAAACCGCATCCGCGGCGGATGCTAAATAAGCGCGTACGGCGCCGCGACATTTTCTTCGTGCGATTACAACGAAGAAACAAAGAAAATTATTTCGTCCGACAAAAAGAAAGAGAAGACAAGAGAGCGGCAAAGACGTGTACTCGCGCAGATCACGTTTCGTGTACGAGCAACGCGATCAAATAGATTCGAATTTGGTCAAAATGTCTGCAGAGAAAACAGCGAAAAAAGAGAGAGAGAAACAGCGGCTGGAATCGTCGTTACGACGATTGAATGTCAGCCACGCGCGGTATATCGAGTGACTCTTTCTCAGCAAAAACGATTTATCGAACGATAGTGTACCGGTTATGGATATCCAGCAGTCGTTCGATATGCGCCAAAGAGCAGAAAGTGTGAATGATGCAGTAAAGCCTTGCTTTATAAAGCGTTTTTTTAATACAATATAAAATAATTTTTCATATTTATAACATCTTTTATATATTTTTTTCTTTGATGTAAGGAATTTTTTTTAAAGATGAACAGTTTTGTTGAGAATAATGACGAAATGTGTGGAATACTATTAAATTTCAAATATCGAGATATTTTAATTTATTTAAAACAAAATTATAACTCTTTTGAGTGACTAATGAGTTGCCAAGTTTCACATTTATGCACATTTATGCACAAGCGTAAATATTTATTTATATAGTTGTACTTTTATGTTTACGACTTATGTTTTTTGAAGGCTGTTACGACCAAATATATACAAGCAATAAGTATCATTTATATATTCCGACCTTTCTTCCACTTAAAAACGCCATGACATTTGGATCGAGAACGACGCACACGGAAGACGAGCTGTCGCACTGGAATCGCGCTTACGTTAGGCAAATCGTCGCGACGGACGTCCTCGTTGTCGTCCGCGCGAGCTCACCTCGAGAAAATAACCGATGCAATCGGAGATTGTTGCGGAAGAAGCACGTAAGCGCACGTAACTGCATTTAAATATCCGCCAAAGCAAGCAAAGCCGACGTCATCTCCGATTTAGCTCTGAGGAGTCGTTTTTTTTTCTCAATTCTGCTTCTTTAGAGTCGGGATAGAATGGAAGATACGAATATCAGAAGTCAGCGAAATCGAAATCGCCATTAATGACTCTCTTCTTCTCGATGAAATACACTTCATCTGTACGAGAAGAAGAGATTTTCCGCGTGTAATGACAAGATTTCATGCGACGTTATAGATAAATTATAGCGATTCTTCTTCAAAGAAAATAAATATAGTCTAAATAATTTTGCGTAATTTTGTCTCTGCTGAAAATTTTATATTTGACTCAAATTAATTAATTAATTAAACAAATAGAGAAGTAAAAATGCACGTTCGCGATTATACTAGAGAAAATAAAATAAGAGGGAGATGTCGTTTTGTGTGTGTGTCGTCGCACGTTCGAATTTTTGGTCACGATGTAGTTGAAAAAAGTAAGCAGAACTTGTAAAACTGCAGGGAAACCGATAATGTGGCTAGCATAAGAATCTCTTATAAAACTATTTCGAAAGACCTCAGTAAGATATTGCGCTGCGCAAGCCAGTGAGGAAATTTATATAACAATCTCGGAGAAATCAAATTTACAATCATTTATATCGACTTTATTTTGTTGGTGCGCGCATATTCTTCGTAAATATTTCTAGGGAGGATATCTTTTTTTGAAAGAATATCCACAGAGATAATTTCTTATTAATTAAAGATTAATGAAACCCAATACCATTTAAAGACTGCACGTACGGAGAGAATTTGTATTATAATAAAGTAAAACGTATTACTTATTTTTGTTTTAGATTTCTTTTTGTTTATACAAAAAAAAACGTACGTAAAGAATACTTTTCTATTACTTTTTTTTTGTCTTTCATTTATAAATATTTTTTGAAAATTCTCTTTTCTCCGTTGCGACATGTAATATAGAGATAATTGTAACACGTGAAAAACACGAAACGCGTTTTAAAAATAAAGCGCGTGCTCGTCGAGTGCAACTATAAAATTTTTCTGTTTATTCTGTCGGAATAAGTATCTTGAAAAACATTGTCTTCGTAGAACAATCTGTACTATTTGTGTCAATTAGCGGGTATATGAATTGCGCTAGCACAGGCAGGTGCACGTGCACTTGTTTAAGTGTGACAAAATGTATACTACATGTACGTGCGCAAACACACATAAACACACACATCCCAAACGCCGAGTCTCTGAGCGTAATACTAATTACCTCAATACAAATGAGTCCTTTTTGAGTTGACTCAGAACTTAACTGAATTCTTTTTGACTTAACTCAGAACTTAACTGCGCCAATCGCTCTGTTAACGCTTTTAAGGAATCAAGATCGTGAGGATAAGGCGACTAGGGAATCTCAGAAAAAAATAAATACATTTTTACGTTGATTTATAGAGTTTTTGCTCCGGTTAAAGCCATGTTTGATTACTTTTTATTAAAATAAATTAACTATTACATTACAACACATTCAAAAACCATTTTTTTATCTATACCACATTTTTAAAAAAGTAAAGCTTTAATAGTTTCCCGAACTATATTCTATAGTCTTTTGTATCGCACATTATGCTCCTTTCTGTCTGAGCGACCTCTTCTGCGAAAACGTATTCTCACACAATATCGGCATCAGCATTTGATTATACGTCCCGCGTGATCGTTTTGACGGCAGGAAGAAAGCAAAAGAGAAAGAGAGAGAGACTCTCTTCAATCGCGAGGAAGAAGACCTGCGGTATTACGAAAGGTACGATTACCCCGACTACTTATTAGCGTTTACCCTTGTTATTTCATCAATGCGTGCGCACGCATTAGCCGCGCGTCAGAAAACTGCAAGAATATCGCCGGCGATGATAGAAATCGAGTACGCCGAAATTCGTCTCTCATCGTGAACTCTCTTCTTTTTTCTGTCTCTTTTTTTTTCGTATTCGTCATCGTTATCGTCATCGTTTCTCCGCTTTCGGTGAAAACACAAAGTTGCTCGGCGCTCACATCGCGTGCTTCGTTGTGCTCCGTAAGCTGCGCGCTCTCGAACGTTGGCCTCGAATAACTGTCCAGGAATGCCGCAAAAGGCCTGCGAGGCATTCCATGCGATCCGCGCGCGTTATAAGCGATGTGCTCTCACTACTCAATGCTACCGCTGCTAATTATTTGCGCGATGACGCCGACAAACTCGACGACAATCGTTGAAGACTAAGTTTCCGTTTGTCTTGGAAAGCAGCAACCGATGAAGAAAACCTGTAAGAATTGCTCGTTGATTTAAGAAAGCAATGTGAATATGTTATGTAAATAAATTGTAAATTGATAATATCAATACAATGCGCTCGTGCGGAATCAACATACTTCGCCATGTGCTCACAATATTCAAGAAATAACACTGAAACTTCTTTACGAGTAGACGAGGAAGGATTGGAAGATAATGTTGCGCCACGATCACCGCCACAAAATTGCGGAAATTGGTTTGCGGAGAGAATTGCGACTACAATGTCGCGAGTATTTTTATAGTTGTGGCGCGCGCAGTTGAAACGATAACATCGCGTAATCTTAACGCACCGATTGAGGATTGTCATGTGGCATGGACAGAAAAAACGCGAAGTCGCTTTGGATAGGGACTTTCAATAAGAGACTTGTCATAAGGTAAAGTGACTGATTTATCTAGAATAAGTAGGAGAAACCGCCGATAGCAGTGACCATCGTATACGGGTATTATTTATTATCTAGAACGTAGCAGCGACAGCAGAAATGCGTACCATGTACCGGATGTGGTTTACAGGCCACGGTGTAAGCGTGTGTATATACACGCCGGTCACTCTCTCGTTGCGAGTAAGACCATCTGACTGTCACCGTCGTCTGACTGTACGACGTCGTGTATACTCGGTTCCTGTGTGCGCGCCAGGACATTGTTGCACCACACGCTTCTCTGACACGCGCGGCGTGCACGGCCAGATGACGTGACGAGTGGAAAATAGTCCCGGCAATATCATATGCGACGCAGAGCGAGAGTAGTAGTAGAAATTGCGAGGTTAACGAACGCGCGCATGAGGAAAAGAGCCGTGCGGAGGATTCCGCGGAAAAAGGAGCGAACGTGTTATCACGCCGCGCAACGTTTGTTGTCGTACGTGAGCGCACGGGATATCTGCTTCGAGAGTAAAGGACGACAAGCGATGCGTTTTATAGACACGAGAGAGCGCAACAACGCTTGTTAAATCATTTAAAGGGAAAAGACGAAAGAGGGATGTATGTACGGTACATCGCGTCTCTCGCGAGAGCCAACGAGAGCCAACGAGCTCACTCGCTCGTGCTATTAAATAATCGCGCGCGATGCAGTTTTCGAACGTATAGCGGTTGTTTGCGAAATTGAACAGGCGATTCGCCTCGTCAGGATCGTGAATGTGTCTGTTATTTAGTCAAGGCAACAGATGTTGCGCAGGAGACGGCTGATAAAAATTAATGAAATACATGTAAATGCGCGCGCGCGCGTGTGTGATAAATACAATAATATATTCTTAAAAAACTTCATGTTGTTGACGTCAACGTCGGCGAAATATCAGTTGACAAAAAGTCTTTCGAAGAATCAATCAATACATTATATCAGATACAAAGATATTTTGTTAAGGTTAATCGCACTCTGTTGTTTGATGTAAGTTTTTGTGTTTGTTAAATCGAATGTAATATAAATGTATTTATTGCAATTCAGTTTATTCAAATTTGAAGACCAAAAGAATGTAGCATTATTCGTGTCTATACGCGACTTCTTGATATCGTCGCGAAATTGCTTCTTGCTGTCCCGAGTTTCTAACGCGGTCGGCGACAACATGACGGAGTTTAATTTAACTGCCACTTGACCTCTGGTATGTCGTTCGAAGACACTGTATATTCGACAGTTCTCAAGTTGAAACAGACCGCTCTAGATAGAGAATCGAAAATCGGAAATTCTCCGAAAGATTCGCTATATTCGCGCGTTGAATTTTTTCCTTTCGCAAATTTTCCTTTCGCATAATTGCAACAACGTTGCCGCTTGTGAATATCTTGGCGCTATGCGCAAGCATCAGCTTGAGCATCGTAACGCTCTCATCTTAAACGGAAGTAAACAGATTGCTGTACATTCGCGGTATATTCTTAACTCTCTGATTTAAATTATCTCGATACCTGGCAAAAGATAGATTTGCGTACGCTTTCCCAACTTTCGCCTAGTTTCTCAGTTAATTATCGCGCGTTCTTGTTATTAATCTCGTCGAAATTGCAGACGATATAACGGCAAATACTATATATTCTTCGTGAAACTATCAAATCTTTTAACGAGAATTTGACGTTCCAAAAAAGACGTAAAAAATAAATATTGACGTGAATAAAATATACAATATATAAATTTATGTAATAATAACTAATTTATTATACAGTAACAAGAAAAGATAAAGCCTTTTATTCATGTTGAGTTTTCCAATCTGATCCAACGGAACGGATGTTCAACAACAATATGAACAACGCTATTTAACGCATAAACAACACATTCGAAGATTGATAGTTTTGAAGAGAATGGTCCTGCGAGAACGACTTTCTGGTCGGAAGGAGTTATCTATAAACGCTCCGGCTAGATACCGTTTAAATTCGGTCGAGTACAATTCGAGCATCTTCCAGGCTCAATCTCACCTGTTCGTCATGATGACGACATATTACATCACGAAAACCTTAGGGCTACGACTCCGCGAGAATGAGAGCGAGAGAGAGAGAGAGAGAGAGAGAGAGAGAGAGAAAGAGAGCGAAACGCGACAGAAATAGCCGACTTAACTTCTTTCAACATCACGAAGCTTACCCGACAGTTGTACCCGCGATGCTATATTTACTCTTTTTCCCTTTGCTGGTAGACGTACGAGAGCGCGCGTTTAGGTCTCATTCATATAGTAACCCCAGAATTTCCGATAGGGCGCTCCCGCGCACTTGCATCATCGAGAACTATTTGCACGTAAACCAGGCAGAAAATCGGTGAATAGAATTCGTTGTTGCTAATGTATTTTTGTCGTCTATTTTCAGATTGCCGCTAAAAAACGTTTTCATATATTACCGCGTCGACACAATAACACACGAGCGGAACATACACGAGCCTCATTGACCGTAAAGTTTAAGAGCCCACTCTAATATTCCGCGTCTCTCCCTCTCTGACTCGCGGCGATATATACAAGGGGAAACATCGTGCTTGACTAATGGTTATTAATTCTCGTCTGGCGGGCGTAACACAGAGAGAATTGACGCAACCGTCAGCAAACGCGCCAGAAATACATTCTGTAAGAGAACGAGGTGCGAGACGACGCGGTTGTCGTCGCGTCGGCTCATCGAGGTTGTTACCGATTCGCGGTATATTTCGATTTCTCGACGTTTTGTAAATCGCGTCGCTCGCTTGTGAACGCTAATTTGATACAATATCAAAAGCGGTATCATCGGATTAACGTTGCTATTGTGACAGTCATCTCTTGAACGTTTGTCTCGGCTATGTTTATGCTCTGCGTCGTTCTCTGGCATGGAATCGAATTTATCCGGTACTCGGTGGTGCATCGGTTACTATGCTCTCGTGCGACATCTTACTCGACACTTGGCAAGACGACTTTTCCTACGACAAATATAGCGGTCGCGCGGTACACTCACGCTTTTCGGCAGCCGATGCCAACAACATACATGACTGGCGGCGCGACGGTGTCGCGCTAATACGCGAGAAAAAGAGGCAGTAATCGGCGAGGTTGCTCCTTGAAAGGATTGGCATGTCTGTATTTCTCACTGCCGAGAAAAGTCGCACGTTTACGTTGCACATATGTTTTGAATTGTTTTCGGGCGGCGACGTATCTATTATAGCTTTTACTTTTTCAACCATTTTGTATGCAATCTTTTATATTTATTTTATTAATGCTTTTTTTCATTCTTTTGAAATTATATTTTTACGTATATATTATGCGCACATGTATTATCCTAATTATAATTTCTATTATATGATTCATATATTACGTTCAATTATTATATTTTTATAATTTTTATAATTAAACAATTGTATTATGTTTATGGAAAAATTTTATATTAAGAACAAGATATTTCAACATAAAATGACACACAATGAGCGATACGCGAAATAATTATTTCAACATTTATTGAACGTCTCTCTCTCTCTCTCTCTCTCTCTATTTCTCTCGATTAGCTTTCATATGAAATTGACCAGGAAATATCGCTGTCTGGCCGGCGTTTCGAGAGCGAGCTGCACTCGTCGAGAGACCGAGCACGCGAAATAGATTTTCCAATAGGCCTTATCTCTTTATCTCTCGTCTAAGCCATGTCGCGTTTCTATACCGTGACATATAATTTCCCGCTGGTCATCCCAACACTAGCGGACTTTTCTGCCTTCCTCTTCCTGTTCTTCGTATACGAATGTATATGTGTTATATATATTACTTTTCCCTCTTTTTTTGTCATGTTGTCCCTAAAATCATCGAGAATCTTTGTTTGCACAGTCGACCTATTCGTGAGAAATTTAAGTATGCGAGCAAGAAACCTGAGAAAAGAAAGTACTTCGAACAAGACAGGCTCCGAGATACTTGCGAGCGCCGCACCTTGCCTCTTTTTATTCTATTTCTTCTAGCAAAATTGCAAACCTGCATGATGCACCGTAACCGGACAGTTTTTTCTGTCTAAGCAAACTTCTTGCCTTTTTGCGGCCTATAAGCGATGCAAGATTATTAATTTATTTTTCAATTTTACGCGACTTCGATCGTGCGACTTTTTTACGTCAGTTCATGTCGGATTCTGCAGCGTAACGCGGCAATTTTCAGCCGCATTCAATACATATTGGCCCATGTGCGCAAATAATTCAACGCGTTAAATGTTGCAACATATTTGCTTAATACTATTTCATAATACTGCCACACAATTTAATTTTTATTCTGTAATATATAAGCTTGTATACTTTTCACGCACACCTACACAATTAGCATTTTGATAATTCTTACTTTAATATGTATAATAGCTAAACATGTAAAATGTCTACATATAATATTGTTCGATTAAGTAACTTTTATGTTTCAAACAATTTAAATTAACAGATTTTACGCATTGGCATATCACATTTTAAAATACCGAATTAAAAGACCGTATAAATCTAAATATCTGAAATTTCCGCATATATATAATATTTTTCAGTTCTAAAAACTGAACTTGTGCTAAATTGTAAGTTTTAAGTTGTGCATATTTAACATGCAAAGATGTTTTGTGCATATTTCTTCGCAGAGAGACGAATTTAATTAAGATTTATTGAAGTATTTCCTGAAACATATAATCAATTTTTCTAATACGCCTAATCTATTCTGCATCTGCACACCTGTTCGTGCTGATCCGCGAGCTTGTTAGAAGAGTGTCACAAACAAACAAAAATGTGATTAAGCACTTTTATGATTGGCCGATTGCTCGGGATCGAGAGATAGCACACGCGGAGAATGCGAGAAGTTTTCACTGTGCACTGGCGTGAGAGCAATAGCTACATGTGACAGGTGCCCGCCGTGCCGGAGGAAGCTGTTTATTTTTCAATCCCCGAGAAAGACTTTTCACTTTCAAAAGCAAATAAAAATTTTTGTATGGTTTTTGTAGGCAATAATCGTCTCTTTACCTTGACACTGTCATCGCGTCACAAACTGCACAAACATATCGTGAATTGCAATGAGAAATCGATTTATTAGAGAGAGAGAGAGAGAGAGAGAGAGAAATGAAAATGGAGAACTCTATTTTATCTATTTATTTATTCTATAAAAATTTACTAGTATTGATGGTCTTTTGTTGACAGATTAATGAAACAAATAGATAAAACTCTCTCTCTCTCTCTCTCTCTTTCTCTCTCTCTCTGTCAATTATTGAGAGAAAATAAATATTTAACAAATTTAAACTATTTTAGTACTTTTTGATTCTAATTTATATATTTAAACAGACAAGTGGATTCTGTGTAATACATACATGTTCTTCTATCTATACATGTTTTTTTATCGGACTATATATATGTATATAGACTTGCAGACAAGTAGAAATTGTTATAGCTGTCGATAAAATTCGCTCGTAAATACAGTATTTTATTAGAGTTGGTACACGTTTTATCGATTATATGCCGATTGACGTCACGATTTTTTTTCATCATAACATTATCTAAATGTCATAAAATAGTTGACGTTGCTGGCGGTCTAATCGAATCTTATTTGTCCACCCACAATTTTATCTTACAGCGCTATTTTCATGAAAGCGACGTGTTAATGTTATTACATGATTTTTATTTTATTCAGAGAGCTAATTGAATTTCCAAGTAAACGTGGTCAATTTTAGCTCGGTGCATAACATAAATATTTGTCTATCGCGCTATCTTTTTTCTTCTTCTATCTCGATCGCATTCATGCATTATTATCGTGTTCAAAATAGGGAGTTATCTTACTTTTAAAATTTTCCCAGTGCGGTAGAGATATCTATTATTATCTGTACAATATTTGTACAGTATTTGTACTTGAGATATCTGTTATTATATCTATACAATATTTGTCTAATAACTAGTCCTTTTAATCTCTGATAAACATGTTTATAAGAATACATTTCAGTTATTTATTTCTAATATTGGTGCCAATTACAAGATTAGTCAGCGACATTCTTTTCTTAATATTTTGGACAAAAAATATTTTTAAATGTCTTAAATATTTATGGTTTTATACGTTAGTTTTTTAATTATGCGTACAATTCAGTTTTTATTTTTTATTCCAATAGCAAACACGCAGAGTAATAAATCGATTCCTTTTCCAACCTTCTAATTTTCTCATATCATGTCATGGTGACGTGATTGTCGTCACTGTCCATCTTGTTAGAAGCTAACGGTATCTATATCGAACCACAGGAAGTCTGCTTCCAATCGAGGAGCGATAAGACGTTATACGTTCGGAAACGAGGACGACGTGGGAGGAAGCCGACGTCGATCGCTCTCCGTACTCTGGATGACGCTTACGTGAACGCGTGCTTTCGTCACGACAGCCGCGTGACGCGGATGTCGTCAGCGACGCACGGCCGGCCGCGAGTTACACGATGCATCGTAATTACGTGCGATGCACCGTTATGCGCACTATTGATTCGCCTACGAACGATCGCTATACCGTGGATTTCTGCGAGAATATCTTAAATATCTGTTAACAATTTAAATTTGTTCAGGATTTAATACATATTTCAATTATGTATTGGTATGTCATATAATAGCTCACATTTAATACTTTTTAAGTTTTTTTGCAAGGACTCGTAAATGTTTAGTATTGTTGAAGTAGGAGTATAATCGAAATTAATTTTATAATTGAAAACTGAATTGTCAGAATATGAATGTTACTCTATTTAAAGCTTCTAGCTTTGCTGGTACAATAAACTCGTAAATATATGCGCTGCTGTATTTTTACGAGCCGCAAGCGCCCTATTGTGTTGCGCAACACTAATTGGTACAATAAAAAAACGATGACAAGATCCTGTACATGACGTGTACATTTAATAGTTTTATCGTGATGACGTTGCATCGGTTTCCTATCGACAGTATATTTAATTGCCAAGCATCCGCTTCTCCCCACATCAATTCTCCATTATAGGTCCTTGTCGTCGATATCGACGATGCTTAGTCAAACGACACGTTTATATACTACTGGATGCAACGCGCGGACAGACTAGCTCAATATGAAAAATTGAACTCACGAGACGTAGTCGTTACGTAGTTCTTTATGATGTCAAAGCACGGTTCGTTTTGTAAATTGGATCTTGGAGCGTGGCCAGTGTCGGAATCTCGGATACGCTCTAGCGTAAATTTCTTAATCTTTTAGACAACATCTTAGATACTTGCCGGCGCGCGCTGCATCCACGTGCAATCGAGATTCTTCGTCCGGTAGCCGTCCGATTCGATCCGATCGCGAGTATGATACGTGACGACAAAAACGAAAAGTGAAATTTCGAGTCAGTGAATCGCAATTTTTGAAGGGAAATTTTTATGCTATATAGATTCTCTAACAATGGCCTGCAAGAAATGCCGTAATGTGTCCTCATATTTCACTAAGACGACAAGAAGACTGTTCTCGGTAAGCTATGCTTATTTTGCAAAGCTGCGTGAATTTTCACTTTGCACTTTTTCTTCTCCTTCGTTTTTATCATCATCATCATCATCTTAAAATGCAAATATACAAGAGAAACAATTATTTTCGTATTTATTATACAAATATATTCTCTAAAATTAGATAGAGATCGTCGTGTCTTGTTTCTGAAATAGCGGCGTTTAAGTTGATATAATAATAAGCTGTGATAATTTTAACTTTACGGCTAGCGATTTTCCAAGGACTGTCTGTCAGCTCCGCTCGCTTTTTTGGCGATTAGCCCGGTTACTAATATACATCTGTGTAAGTATTTTACTCTGGCTTCACGTGACGGCTCGACAGCACGCGACGTCACGTTAAAAAAAAAGAAGACGTAAGCTATACCTAATAAAATTATCAATATGGGGTTCCTGTGTAAATCAAATTTTATTTGCCTAAATTCTGAATTACGAACTAAATTAGAAATAAATATAAAAATGCTATAACGCAATAAAATTCATCGCTGGAGATATCGCAGATGAGCTTGACGCTGGAAAATTACATTGACCCGATATTATTTCTGTCATTGAGCGATCGCGACATTCGACGTCGCGACACTCGATGTCGCAAACGATAATAAGATCTTATCTTTCACATGTATGAAAATACATATCCGATAATGCGATAGATATACATTAATCACGTAGGTAGCGAAGTGATCGATATTATGCAGTCCGCAGGTGCAAGATCTGCGTCGTAATAAATAACGGGCGCAATGACATTTTTCGCACGATAGACACTTTTCCGTTCATTAAACGGG